>CALNVZ010000174.1:78400415-78417903 GCA_940671915.1 Paracentrotus lividus | reverse complement strand
AATACAAAATATATTCTAAATAACCTATGGGATATAAGGGGAAACTTATAGGGGCAAAGGTGATAACTTAGCATCCTAAATTCATAATTTTATTTTGAAATGTTGGATGATGGCACTACAAAATATATACATGCATTTTACATAACCTGCCAACTCTACCTTATTTAAGCAATGGTAAGAACTTGCTGCATGTTACATGTAGGTGGTCAAGACAAGACCTAAAAATATATATGTTAGCCTATGTACTAAAAATTCCAGTTATTCATTCTAGACTTAACCCTAACTAGGCCGGGGTATTTTGGGAGTTGATATGGCCGGGGGGGGGGGGGGGGGGGGGGGGGGGGGGGGGGCCTCCCAGGCCCCCCCTCGAGATCTCGGCCGTTGACCGCGCGGTCGCGCCGAAAATTGGCATGCATGTCGCTCGTGACCTAATCTACAAAATTGTATAGTTATTCTTTCATGAAAATTGTTTTTTTATTAATTATGCTAATTTATGCATAATTAATATTGGAAATCATACTTTTTGCTCTAACTTCCTAAATACAGCTCCAAATGTGCTCATTTTTGGTGTGAATATTCTTTATAGCCTTCCTATCAATTGTACTTGAAAAAAATTCCGGTATCACAATTAATTTCTTATGTATTTTATTGTTTTTTTTAATTTCTTATGTATTTCTTTGTTTTTTCGACCTTTTTATTTTCATTGTTTTTTCTATGAAATTTGTTGGGGACAATTAAACTATCATAAAAAGCATATAATCAAGTAATTTGAATCAGTAAAAGCAAAAATAATCACTCATTTATGAATTTTAGCTGAAAACCCATTTTGTATTGACTTTGTACATGAAATCACGTTTTTGAGCAATTTTGGGTCTGACGCATGTGTACAAAATTATGCGTAACTCGCGAACCGGGTACCCGGACGTCGCAAATTTGGTCTTAAAAGATGCGGGAGACTTGGAGGAAAAAAGTCATGCCACATCGCGGCGAGAGCTTTTCGCGTTGCGAACATATTGCACGAAACGTCGAGGGGGGGGCCTGGGAGGCCCCCCCCCCCCCGGCCTAGTTAGGGTTAACACTTGCATGGCAGTAACTCAAATCCTATACCAATGTTCATAAATATGTTTAATGATACTCAGTAACATGTCCTAAGTTCCTTTGATTAAACAGAAAGCACATCCCTATCCTTGGGTTGGCATGCAAACCTTTGAATGTATCTGTGGCTTTCTTCAATAATTCGATGTCCTTAACCTGTAGATATATGTAAGAAACATTATGTGGTGATATTTCCCCAAAATAAATTATAACTATTAAGTGGTGAAAAATTGACTGTACATATCGAACTGATACATGTAGCATGTATACTCTACTCTTCTTTTTTTATTATGCAGTTTTCAGCGCCCTCTGTTGGTCATCTTAGATAGAAACATGGACATGGCTACCCCTCTACATCACACATGGACATATCAAGCATTGTCACATGATGTATTAGTAAGCAAAACAACTTTATTAATTCCCTAGCAAATGTTACTTGATTAAAGATTGATCATTGTTATCTCTTTCTTGTTATAATGTACTGTAATTTTGGAATCATTAAAAAAAACCATCTACCCCCTCCACAATGATGTCCCATTTGTGAAGATTATTTGTCACATGTTTTGGTAAGCAATCCAGCTTTATAAATTCCATAACTGATGTTTCTTGTTTCTTGTTTATTGTTCATCGTTGACATGTATCACTTTTTGTCTCGCCTGAACAAAGTTAGGCAGAGACCTAGTAATCACTTTTCCTGTTAGTCTGTTGGCCTGATAGTCTGTTGAAAAACTGAAAAACCTAGAATTTAGGCGAACCATGGAATTCTTTATTGTTATTATTATTTTATTTTTATTTTTTTAATAAGATGATTTTTTTTTCTTCAAAATGAGCATTGATGTGGTTATGCATTATGCTAATGAATATGAAAATGAACATACAATAATATACCATCCAGTGTATTTACATGAAAATGAAAACAATATCTGTTTGCAATGCGTAATTTCAATTTCCAGGACTTGCAGCTGAATAGAGTAACCCTAGAAGAGACAGTGCCCGTCAGTAGCCCTGGGGCAGGGGCAGGAAGAACTCGGAAGAAGGTCAAGTCTTATGATCTATCCTGTACAGACAGATTCTGGATTGGACAGAAGGGAAAGTAAGTTTTATTTTCTTTTCTTCAAAGCAATACAGATAGCCTTTGGTATATTTGCCATACTCCACCTACATGTAGGTGATGCAATGTAATGAGTACCTGATACAAAGATATTGCGGAATGCTAGCGTGCGATATCGGTGCTCTTGATCCTCGGACAAAAAGCAGTGTAGAAATATAAAATTATAATTGTCAGTATACTTCTCATACGTTTCTACTGTCAAATAAAGTAGTCTCTCATTTTTATGTCAGACTGAAATTTCAAGTTAAAAAACCCCTTATAATTACTGACAATTGCTCATTAATTTAAAATAGAGTTCTAGAAAGGAAGTGACCCCTCAAAAAATTTGATTGAATTTCATCTTTACATTGTGCAAATGTCCAATATTTAATGATTTTACATTAAATCCATTCATTCTTTTGAATAGTCAAACACATTTTGTTGCTGCTGTTTCTTCTATATTTTAAATTTGTTATTCTATTCTATTCTAATACCGTGTCAATTGACTCTAGTGATCATATTGTTCCACAAGTCTCTGTCTCTAGCCTTATGCATTATGACTGGTAATCCTTTATCTTCTACTCCTCTCTCTTCCAGCAGTTAACAAAACAAAAAAACCACACACAAAAAAACAAGCACAAAAACACAAAAAAACAAAAACAGAAATCCATCAGCCTTTCAGGAAATATAACTGTTATGCTTTACTGAAGATTGTTTACCTATTTAGATGTTGTGATAATTATTTTTTAATTGTATTTCGTTTTGACAGCCCGTTTCCAGAAGTAGCAGAGGCAGTTCAGAGTGAGTTAGATGCATACAGGGCCTCTGAAGATGAAGTGAAGAAACTCAAATCAGCCATGGTGAGATTTTACTGTGCTTTCTGTTTTTATTATTTAACAGTGGTTTTAAATAATACACCCAGTGTCATAAGATATCAAAAACTTGTAAATGTAGAATGTTGTATACATGTAGCTTAAAATTCAGCAGTTGATCACACAGGGCTTGAAGCCGTTTTTCAGGTCTGGAAATAGATTTGTTAATCAAGAAAGACTGGCTCGTGTAGATAAAATACATACATCTGGATATTAATAATAATAATAATAATAATAATACCTATTATTTATAATGCGCTTTTCCCATAGTGGCTCAAAGCTGTACTGTACTGAATCTCCTTATCGTTGCTAGAAACTCAGCAATTATAAATTTTCTGATAAAATCTTTCAGTATTTGTTATTTTTAAAACCTTTAGTTTTAAATTGTTTAATTTGATTCTGGGAGAAATGAATTATTCTTATCAATACCAAGTCTCAGTGTTATAAAGCTTGTATTTCATTATTGCAATAAAGGTAACCTTTCTTCATTTCATTTTAGGGATTGGAAGGTGAGGATGAGGAAGCAATAAGTCTACTGTCGGACACAACAGCTAAATTAACATCCGCAGTAAGGTAAGTGTTTCAATCCTTGGTTGTTGGTTATCATGAGATTTTTGGCATGCTTACTCTTTAGAATGCTAGGAATAACATAATTGTAATTTTTACAGGAATGCAAATACTTTTTTTTAATTTATTTATTATTTTAATTATTTTTTTTATTTATTTATTTATTTTTTTTTTGGGGGGGTGGGGGGAGCAATATTTTTGGTTTCACACAAAGGGCTCAATATCATATCACACGACAATTGCTTCAGAATTGTAGTGTTGTACATTGTAGGCATATATTTTACTTGGCAGGAGTTCTCCATACTGAATGGACTTGTCTCTTTTGACATATAATGTGTGGCTTTTTTTTTTCAGTTCCCTACCAGAGTTGCTTGAGAAGAAGAGACACATTGACATGCACATGAACATTGCCACTGCTCTCTTGGATCATATAAAGGTATTTGTGATTTATTTATTTATGTATTAAGTCTTGTTTAACCAGGGTGGTCTCATCTGTGGTGAGATCAATGTTTTACATGAGGGCCCTGCATGAAATCAACATATGAACAAAATTATACAGAATAAGAAAACAAATAATCAATTTTCAATCAAATATCAATGAAAAGAGAGATCAACCAATATAATAACATGAAGATATTGTATATTATAATCATGAATTGAAATTAGAGACTTCAGTATGATTAATGATTTCAAGTTGAATATGCAATAATTATAGCTATAAAGAACCACAATAGATATCATATTTGCAGAAATTCAAAATATTGCGGTGGCTAGTATTTTTTTGCAGTCAAATAATTAAGTTTTCTTTTGTGATTGATATTGACTTTCGATGTCTATGCTCGTAATAATGAGAGTGAACTGTTAAGACTAAATATTTGCCTTGATTAGTTACTGGTTCATGAAAATGAAAATCCTGAGTGCCTTTTTAAAGATAAAAGTGTTGAAAGGTATCAATGGCAACAATATTGAGCCCAACTGGTGGGTCTATGAGCTTGAAATGTGTACCAGTTGGTAGATTCTGATGGTTGGATGCAAAAATGTACATCTAGGCGTAGTAGAGACTTACCAGTAAACATTTTTGCCATTTTAATACTGTGGAATCTTCTTTTTCATTTTGAAGGCCAGGAAGCTTGATGTGTACTTTGAACTAGAGGAGAAACTGATGAGCAAACAGACCTTGGATAAATCTCTGATGGATGTCATCTCGGATCCGGATGCAGGATTACCGGAAGATAAGATGAGACTCTTCATCATCTTCTATATCTGTTCTCCATCAGTACCAGATGTGAGTTATGATTTCATTTATACAGTCTGTATCAAATAGAATGTTACAAGTAGAAAACATTTGTTTTAAGTATGAAAATTAATGACAATCTTGTAGTGTTTGATATTTCCTTAAAGAAGGAAAATCAGGCTTTCTTCTGCAATTTTTTTTTCATCTCAATTGGTGCCGTAGATCTTGAGATATGATCACTTTTCTATGTTCAAGAAAAATCTATTTTGTGCATGCTTTTCTATGGCTCTGTATAGGTTTCGCACATAACGGCCATAATTTCAGCACTTCAGAACAATAGATGTGTATAATTTCAATTAACTCCTCATTGCACAAAATTTAGTATAACTTTTGCTTTAAAGAAGCAAATTATACAAAACAAAGTGCATCAGCAAGAAAAATCCTTTTGTTTCAACTTGGTAGCACATACACACATCATTTGGGAAGATTTCATACCTAAATTATTTTCCCCCCGACTGTACCATTTTTTGGGATACAGTCTGTATTTCTCATTTAGGTTTATAATTCATTAGCATAAGCCATCTCAAACAGGGCCCTGTTGAGCAGTGCTACCATGTTACCATTTTAGTTACCCTTGATATTAGAATTTATGCGACAGGGTTAAGACCTCTCCTGTTACTTAGGCCTATTCGTGTTGTTATGTTAATTTTGATTGTTATTAGTTTGTTTGTGAAGCACATTTACTGTTGGATAAAGCTTAATTTTTAAATTGTTTATTTTGACAGTCTGAGGTCGAGCAGTACCGAACAGCATTAGAAGCAGCTGGTTGCAATCTAGCTCCATTGGATTATATCAAAAGATGGAAGTAAGTCTTTGTATTATTCTTCAATACTCCAGTAATTTAGTATAGAAATATGGAATTTTCAGGGGTGATATGGGGAAAATATTCTGTGAGGTAAAAGATTCAAAAGTTTGTTCAACAAAACAGTATTAATTCTCATTCTATAGAGTTACTTGGTAGTAACTCATGTGAAGGACTAGTCAATGAATGCTCACACTGTTTGCTTAGACTGAATGCTTTCTTAACATTTTTGTTGAATCATTAAAATGCACGTGTTAATGTAGAAAAGGATGCTAATCTTCTAAGTGGGAGGTCTTTTTAAGTCATCTTCTCTTTACATTCTATTGTTTTCAACCCTTCTATAAGTCTATTTTTAAGTTGAAACTATTTTTGCAATCCCATCAAATTGGACCTAGGCAAGGTTAACTGTATTTTAAGTACTCCATTTAAAAAACAGATGATATTAGACATAGAAAAACTATTTAGCGTAACATTCAAGAATATTTTGAAATCTGGTTCTGTTAGCCATATTGAACAAGAGTAGGTATGTTCACAGAAACTCATGATTGTATTATACAGTGTATTTGTTTTTTACTTCCATAATAGAGCATTCAACAACATGGCTGCCCCACCCAGTCAGTATGGAGGTGGTGTTATCAAATAATGGGAATTTTCTCATAACCCAAAGGATCATATATTATCTTTATTTCCCTGTAGAGCATTCAACAAGATGGTGGCACCACCAAGTCAGAATGGAGGTGGTGTTATCTAATAATGGGAATGTTCTCATAAACCAAAGGATCATATATTATCTTTACTTCCCTGTAGAACATTCATCAAGATGGCTGCACCACCTAGTCAGTATGAGGATGGAGGTACCAAATCTGTGGGAATATTCTCACTGTTAACAGAATTATTTATGATATCTTTCTTGATGTTCTTACAGAGCATTCCTCAAGATGGCCGCACCACCTAATTGGTGTGAATGTGGTCGCACAAAGAAAGCATGAATGTTCTCATAACTCAGAATTGTTTATTCTCTTTCCTTAATTTTTTAAATAGAGCTTTCAGCAAGATGGCCGCACCACCCAGTCAGTATGGAGGTGGGGGTACTAAGACAGTGGGAATGTTCTCCAAATTGATGAGCACAGGATCAAACTTTGTTATGGAAGGTGTCAAGAACTTTGTTGTCAAAAAACATGTAAGCGGTCATAATTTACAATTTTAATTTGTGTTCATTATGTTTTCTTACCACAGAAAGCGAGAAACACACACACTTAAACATTTATGAAACAGTGCTTGGTCTAATATTTTTTTCCCAAGCTGTATGCCTCATTAAAATAAGAAAAAAATAAGTATTCCATTCAAATTTAGTTCTGTTGATGCCCATGGGGCTAGGGAGGCACTAAGTATAATACAGATAGTTCAATAAAACATGTATTGATACAACAAGATTTCATTATAAAAAGGCCATTCTCTTGATCCTAATTTGTGCAAACCTATGTGTTCACTTTTCAGTATAATTTTGTTAAAGCAAGGAAATAGGCTTGGTCCTGATTTCATCATTTCAATGGGAGTGGACTATTAGTTGTATTAAGAATATGTAATTGAAATAATTTCTTTTTTTTTTTCCCCTTTTTTTTGCATATAGAAATAAATGTGTTTATTGTGTGTTTAGTTATCCATCACACTTTGTCATTATTGTTGAACAATTGAGAATGATAATGTTGTTGTTTTTCTTATATCAATCCAGAATCTCCCTGTAACAAGAGTAGTTGACTCTCTCATGGAACTGAAATCAAATACAGTAAGTAAATGTATATCAATTTGAAAAGAAATTGTTGCTTTAAAATTTTAATTTATTGAGGGGAGCGCTGATTTCTTTCTGTTGGGTTGAGTATATATCAAATGATATATGTTAAGCATTGGTTTTAAAAAATTACTTTATTCTTGTACACAAAATAAAATCTTTAATACAAAAGCCACATCAGATTTGTTTCATGCAATTCAAGTATTGCAGTGCTCAATTTATATTAATATGCAATAAAAGAAAAGGATTTTTTGTCTCCAGATGTGTCTTAATGAGATATGTTTTTGTTTGTTCTTAGGAAACGGATGACTACAGATATTTTGATCCTAAGCTCTTGAGAATGTCAGACAGGTATGTCAAATATTCTGTAATGATGTAAATATATACACTCTAATATGAAATGAAACTTTTCTATTTTACCTGATAGTAGGAATGTAACGAAAATCAAGAATTTATTATTGGATATTGGTAAACTAATTTGATTTGAGAAACAATGCTACATTCAGGTTATTTTAGTAAATCTTTATGGATATGAAATGCTGAACTTTTTGCTAGCGTTGACAAGCTGTGATCACCTTGATATTATTCATTTTAAAGAGGTTGTTTCATAATAGTGAAATATATTTTTCTTCAAATATGAAAATTTTCTTCTCAATAATTTTGGTCCTAAGTTCTTCAATTCCTCGGACCAAGACACCATACCAAGAAGCCATTGTGTTTGTTGTTGGAGGAGGAAACTACATAGAATACCAGAATCTATTAGACTATGTCAAGGTAAACATTTATATAATATTGGATGCACTTGAGTGCAATATGAGATATATTCCATTCATCAGTATGAATATTGCAAGAGTCGAAGACGAGTGCAATATTCATACTGATGAATGGAATATATCTCATATTGCACGAAAGAAATCCAATATTATTATTATTATACATACAAACCATTTTCCATGGCAACAGCAACGCTACCAGTTTAAACAAAAAAGAGGTTTACTCATTTGTATTAAATCTGCCTGATCCGAGAATCTCACAAAATTAAAATGATCAATCTATTATGACGTAAATTGTTGCTCCGCGTATCCATTGTCATAAAGATGTGTGCTATTATGACGTAAATTGTTGCTCCGCGGATCCATTGTTAAAAGCTGGTGTGCTATTATGACGTAAATTGTTGCTCCGCGTATCCATTGTTATAAGCTGTTGCACGCAGCATTTTACTGGCATTGCGGAGTGCAATATTGTAACAATAATGCACTCCTTTTCTCCATTGATACGGGTAGTGCAGACTACATAGGACATACATTATGCTAACAATATTGAACGCCGACAAGCAAACATCTGGAAGAGTATCAATGCATGGTTTTAATGTATCGAAAAAGAGACCTAAACGTGTAATAATATACAATGTTTGTTTCAAATGTCTTTTGCCACTAAAGGAAAGGGTTTTGTTTGTTTGTTTGTTTTGTTTTGTTTTGTTGTTGTTAATGTTTTGTTTTGTTTTGTTTTGTTTTTTTTTGTTGTTGTTTTTTTTTTTTGGGGGGGGGGTTGTTCCAAAGATGACAAAAACTATCATTCTGCTTCTTGTTACCTTAATACTGTCAGAACGCAGATTTCTAACTAAACTTACGTGTGTTTACAAATACAAACATAAGCTTATTCGATTTTGGGTTTAAGGGTCAAAGGTAATGGAAAAAATGGTAATGATAAAAAAACTTATGATTATTCTTTTCACTGTTTTATGTAACAGTATTAATCACTTAATTTATTTTGAAAGGATAATTTTTTCACTTTGACTATCATTGCATTAGATCAGATGCACAATTTGAATATGAATGAAAGCATGACAGACAAAAACCATTTCATACATGTATGTACAATATTGTGCAGAAAATTTGAAGTACTGGGAGTTACCATAATATTTCCTCAATCTAAGAAATTTCTTTTTAATTATGTTTTTACAGAGTAAATCAAGCACTGGGGGAGGAGGCAAGAAGATATCATATGGCTGCAGTGAAGTCCTTAATTCAGCGCAATTTATGAAACAGGTAAGATATATGATACATTGGAACCTCATAAAGTTCTCACACTCTTATAAGGGTTGTTTTACGATCAGGGTACACCGTCAAAAAATGGCCTTCTGTGCACCATAAAAAGAAATAGAGGTATGGTAATATCAAATCTATGTTGGAAAGCTATTGGGCATTGTTAGAGCAACCTACAAGAGAAAAATAGATTATTGAAAAACACATTTACTTCTAAAAATGTACCATTATATCGCATTTTAGGGCAAAATAACTGTCTCATTTTATTTTTTTTCTGATTTTGTTTAAAAAATGAAAACCCCAGAAGCTAGAGTTAATTTGATTTTTTGTGACCATTAACAAAAAATAGGGTGCCAATTCTGTCAAAAAATGTCCTCTCCGAAATCGGTGGTTTTCCGCATAGTTAGACATCACTTGATGAACAATGTTTTTGTCTATAAGAACACTTGTTTATATGCCACAAACTTATAATGTTTACTTCACCCACATCCATTTATTTTTCAGACAGTTCACGTTACAATGTTGTCAAATCACATTCTGTCAAAAACGTCCTCTCTGAAAAATGAAGCAATTGACTTTACGTGTAATAAAAAATTTGAACCCCTATAGAAAAATATATTGGTGACCTCATGCCTCCAAATTTAAAGGCAATATCATTTTACTTGTCTAGAACAAATACACAAGAATTGAGGGAAAACAAAACAACTTTTTTTGGGGGGTCCAGTGAGACAAAATGGTGTACCCTGATCGTAAAACAACCCATAACTAATTCTTGTTATACTGCAAACTCATGATATAATGAGGTGGTTGAGACAAAGACAATAAATGCTTTAAATGAGAACATTTACAAATTTTAAATAATACCTTTAAGGTCAGGGACGGATCTTAGCTTTTTGCTAAGGGGGGGGGTTCCCTGAGTGAAAATTTGTAGCCAGGCACTGCGAGGAGCAGAGCGACCAAGCACCGGGGGGGGGGGGGGGAAGGTTTGGAAGGGGGGGGGGTGTCCCCTAAACCCCTAACCCCCCCTGTAGATCTGCTACTCTGAAGGTTGTTTGTGTTTATGAATGATTATATTGTAAAGTACTTTAAAAAACGGGTCTGTAGGTCAGTTGGTTTTTTTTTGTTGGTACCAGGGGTCGGAAATTTGGTCTCAAAAAGATGTGCAAGACTTCAAGAAAAAACTCATGAACACCATGGCCATAGCTAATCGCGTCAAAATCTATCGCGAAAATGTCGAGGGGGGGCTAAAATACACCCCCCCCCTCCTGCAGGTTAAAGGTGGTGTATAGTTTCGGGAGAAAGAAAAATTAATTTTGATTCACATTAAGATAAATTATGAAAAGATTGAATCCAAGAACTATAATAAAGCAAATATAGTTACTTGAAATCTCGTTTTAGTGTCTTTATTTCATAATATAAGGATAAAAAAGATAAGTCGGGGACCCGTCTCAGGTTAGCGCTCCCGTGGAAAACCAATGGGGATTCTCTTGTGTGGGTGTTACACACAGATCGTTTGCACTAATTCATGCCGTAACCTCCGTCGTGCGAATCTGTCAGCAGAGGTCTAAACGGCAGTTAATTACGCCTTATTCAAACAATTTCAATGAAATACATTGGAAATATTGAAAGGAATGTCACAAGGTCTCTCACACATATCTTTTCGTGCAATGTGGACAACATGTAACTACATTTGATTGGTTTTGTGCCAATTCCTTTTTTGTTCCCAAAACTATACACCAGGTTTAAGGTTAATCCAATATATATATATAATTAAATGTAAATATTTCTCCTGAGGAAGACGGAGGCAATACCGTCGAAAATTTGAGACAAATTGAATAAAAATTGGCGAAAATGCATTACAACATTTTGTTTTTTATATATATATATATATATATATATTATATTTATTCCTGTGTTTTTGTTTTGTTTTTTCTTTTCAGATAACTCTACTGGGGGAGGAACATTGAAAATGGACTTCTTTTGGAAAGAGATGAAACATCAACATCTCCTAAATATGTAACAGACCTACTGATAAAACAGGGCACATTTATTCAAACTATGGTCGATTCAATTGACCATTGAATTTAGTGACTTGATACCAGTGGATTGAAAAAATATCAAAATTATGTCAACACCTATTCTGGTGGGCTATTAAAAATATTCTCAGTAATCCAGACCAAATGCCATTTACGCAACCCAGCTGAATTAGAGTATCATGCCACCTTAAATAACACACAGTTTTGTATGTTGCATAAGTAAATTATATTTTGTTATTGATTCAAAAATTATAAATTGATTATTGAAAGTAATTGCTCAATTGTAAAGCTATTATTATACAATTCTGCGACTTGCAATGTTTCATTATCTATTATTTATTTACACATGTACATGTATATTCAATCGCACATGTACAGAGTCTCTTTTAAGTTGAGAATCCTGACCAAAAAATTGGTAAAGATCAGTATTTGTTTATTATTATGACTTTTCATTTTTCAAAACAGGAAGTAAATGTTTGAACGTAAATTCTTGTTTTTGTATCCAAGCACTCAAGTATCTCGTGAATTCAGAAGGCCAGAAGGTAAAATGCCAATTGGTCTAAACTCACTTTGTTTATTTGGTCTCATTCCAAATGGTCTAATTCAATTTCATCTAAAACTAGTTTGTCCAAATACCTTTTGGTCTCATTGCCACCTCGGCTATTTACCAGATTTTTGTCTAATTCCAATTTTGTCTTATGTCCATTTCATCTAATGTAAACTTGGTCAAACACCACTAAGTCAATTCTGTAAAGAAAAAAAATTGTAATAGACCAAATACTTATTTGGGGATAAGAAGAAAATGCAATTAGAAATTGGGCTATTAGATGAATTGTCCGTTGGTCCAAGTATGTATTGGATCATAGGGAAATTATCATTAGTAGACCAAATGGATTAAGCCCATGTGGTATAAGAAAATCAATGAATTGGCTCAGCTAATGTTAGACCAGCTGTTGTTAATGCATATAAACCTGTCAGAACACTCTACAATGATAGTGTGCTGAATTCAAACGAGACTCAAATTTTTTTTAGCTCAACCATTTTACTCTTTCTCTTACTTTGACGGTTTTCAATATCTATGGTTGAGACATCTTCCTCAGTTTGATGGCCGGAAAAAAGAGTCTGGCCAGGCTATTCTATCCGAGCACAAAGCTCTATCTTTGTACAAGCTCGAGGATAATAGACTGGCGAGATACTGTTTTCTGAGGAAGATGTCGGAAACCATTGAAACCCTTGCTGGTTAAAGACCGTGTCATCCTTTTGCAGGCAAATATCTTACATTTCTAGTTTTTTAAAAGATACAGTATTATGTCATTGAATATATCTTCCCACAAAGTGATTAAGCTCAAATGTGAATGTTTGTCATTATATTGCAATTATCAAAATTCATTCCTAATTTTTTTGTACTTCGAAAATTAAATGTATGATGCAAAATTAAAATCGACCGTTGACCTTTAGCGCAGAGAATAATGCACGAAGATACACTGTGTGTATATTGCAGTGTGTGGTCTGTGCTGAGCAATGAGCTGCACGCGCTGTAATATCAACGATGCTGATGGAGAGCTGGTCTAGATTGGTAGTCAGATATTCGTTTCATATTATTGATCTAGGCAACCTATGACAGTCAGATTGAATAGACAGTATAGGTCGATCATATTCTAAAGTTATGCCAAGTTGCATTAGTTTTTGCAATTTGTGAAAAAGGATGACACTACCTTTAAGCGAAAAGAATTTGAGTCTTGTTATTTTGAAACCAACCTGAATCTCAGTAAGCTATTTGATTCACATTAATGTTCTAAGTGATATTGTTTTCTGTATGAATAGATATATTATAGTTAAATAGATAGATTTATAGATATATTATTACCAACAAAATACGTTTTTTATTATGCTGAGACTCACATTGAATGGATTCGGTTTGTGATCGAGATAAGCAAAGTCTTAATATTACAGCTCATGCAATAATTATTAGACCAAGGTCTTTTCCTCTCATTGGACAAGAGCGCCATTTAGATTGTAAAGAAAGGCCTATATGTCAATGATATAATTACTGAAGACTGTATAAAAGTAGAGTTAGTTTGTGTTTATTCTGTTTTCTTACCACACAAAGAGAAAAACACACACACACTAAACCCTTATGAAAAAGAGCTTGGTCTAATAATCTTTTCCCAAACTGTACATTTTGAAACACTGTAACTGTGTTGTATTGTGTTTTGTTTTGTTTTGTTTTTATTGGGGGATACAAAAGTAACCAGAAATTGGATACTCTTGTCAAATCCAGAAAAGCATTTAGAGTGTATTCAGTTAAATTTATTACGATCAATAGAATGATATAGGCTGATATCGGCAGAGGCAAGTTGCCAAGATTTGATATACAGAGAGAAACGTGCTCTATTTTAACATAAAGAGCTCTATAATTTAAACTTTGTAATGTCTTTTTTTTCTCAAATAATTGGCGAGAGATTTGGTCACTATTTAATCAATTTCATTTTTTCATTTTTATTTATCCATACAACGTTGATCATATTCCATTATGGTTAGGTTATCATTACCAGAGGTATGTTTATAATAGCAGTTGATTGGAATTGATATATCTCTGCCATGTAATATAGAACAAAGTGGGGTATAAGGAAAAAGCATCACAAGTTTTTGAGTCCTTGAAGTTCATTCTTGATGATGTAGGCTATATGAAACTACAGTAATTTCATCTGAAATAAATTACGAGTGAGTCCTTGGGGGAATTGTATTATACAATGACTACATGCACCATCAATGTTTTAAGAATTGTTTTCTGTTCTTCCCAGGTTTCTATCCTACTTATCATGTCCTTGTGGCTGATTAGCCCTGTCTTTATATTATAGAAATAATACACAGTTTTGAGTGTGTTAGTGGTGATGCAGCGCAATCGAGGGTATTTACAACATGCATTTGCATGATATTGTTTTTGCATCACCATTAACATCATGACTTTAAACCTTTGGATTGTTTGTTTTATAAAACGTGATGGCATCATGAATTTGCAGTGCAAAATTTGTTTAAGCCCCTCCAAATATCCTTGGATCGCACAGACGTAGAGTTAACATCTGCTTAAGCGCATTTATATCTTTACCATGGCCTTCTCTCAGAAAAAAGAAGCACATTCCATGGCGTCTCAGTTTTCATGCACCATAGGTAAAGTGATGGATCCATAATGCACAGTACTGCACCCTAAAATGCACAGTGCTGCACTTAAAAATACACTGTAAGAAGGCTGCCTAAAATTGAAACCTGGACATGACATGCATACACACTCGCTATTGGCTGCCATTACTATTTCTACTTCACTTTTAATACTACATGTAAATAGTGACTGTATCAACTTTGATGTAATTATTTCAAGTGACCTATTAATCTTGCAGGGTGTTCTATTGTTATGACGGATATATTTATATAACGTGCTATGTGAGCTATTTCAAGGGATCAGTTGCCAAAAAAATCATATCATATTGCCCCTTGATCCTTCATTTTCAAATATTAAACTGTTTCATTGTATCATCTATAGGCCTACCAGGTGCGGATCAAGCTTCAGCATTTGATCAGCCCAGTTGTCTGGGGACAATAGTGACTCTATTATGTTTGTTCATTGGCCGATACAATTCTTTGTCAGATCTGATGCTGGATTCGCTACTGTATATGTATGACTCCACCTAATGAAAGAACACAAAAGTTGATTTCCAAACAAAGTTCTAAAGCCAGGAATTTTCTCAAGTGTTAATCATGTATTATTATATAACTTTTACAATTCTGTGCTGTATATAGCTGAAATGTGAATAAAGATCTATCTGTGAAATAAAAGGAAAATGTGTTTTTGTTTTGTTTTGTTTTTGTTTTTGTTTTTGTTTTTTGTTGTTGTTGTTTGTTTTGTTTTGTTTTTTTGGGGGGTGGGGGAGGTATTCGTAGAAGCAGTAAACAGAATGGCCAAAAAGTGCCAATTATTAAATTGAACCATCATTCTACTCGTATGTAACCAAGTAATAAGAAGTTTTAATTTTAACTATTCAGCTATTAATTATGACATAAAACGGATGTCTGTGCATGACGGAAAGAGGAAAGAAAATCATTAGTAAAGAGAGCAAGATTGATAACAAGGAGCTAAAACTAGAAGAGAGGAAGGGAAGGAGAGAGAGATATAAAAAGAGAGAGAAAAGGGGTGAGAGAGCAACATGAACGTGGAAGAGCAGTGCATCAGCAAAGAGAATTACAAAAGAATAATGAACATATTGTATTCTTGGGATGATTTTGTTGAGGGAGTAGAATTTGTAGGGTCCAGTGTCCAAATTATTCTTAAATACCAACTTTTTTTTCAAGAATTCTAGAACGATAGATAATGTAAATAATAATGATTTGTATTGCACCAAATAAACTCTGTAGAGTACTCAAAGTGCATCATATCATTATTATTACCCGGGTCAAATTTGGGCCACATTTAAAAAGTCCAGAGTTTGACTATAGATGCACTTTCTGTATTCGAATATGGAAATGAAAAGTATAGACACAATGTAATAATATGCTAATATCCCGCCCCAACCGGAGTTATAACATGGTATTTTCAATATTTTTATTTTATGCTGTACCAAATTGTTATCATTATTCTGGAATGAATTTTAGCATAGGGAATTTCTATGATTATCTTACAAAATTTAAGTTTCCATTTTTATTTAGACGCAATCTTTTAACATTTCTCGGGCAAAAGACATTTTGGGGAGTTGCATCAAAAAAAGGAGACGCGAGCGGGGTTCCTCGGCCTCATATCGGGATTCCTCATCTACCAGTATCTCATCTAGAGCGTACACGATTTGCGTGTGTTACTTTTCTGTTTGGTTTTTCTTTTTAGACGCACGGACACAGTACACTGAACTACGGAATTACTACATCGTGAAATATCTCCAAATTATAAGGTCTCTCAATAAGCTAGCTGCAATATCCCCTTGCATTTGGGACAATGATGATGATGATCACGAACATCGGAATGCCAACTATTTCTCTACCTATCGCCAAGTTCAAGAGAAAAACAATCCACCTCGCAACTACCCGAATGACATACTAGCTACTGTCTACAATAATTTCAAAACGTATAATATTGGAAAGTTAGAACACCTATCTGTGACTGTGTGGAGTGGATCTGCTGGAAGCTACGAGGCAGAGCGGAGACCATTTGTGAGCGGGGACCGCGACGCGACGGGGAAGTATTTGTTGTCGATCGACATGATATCATGATGATGTTCAGCAGTTGTGCAGCGATCCACCATTTACTTCATTCATCCAGCTAACGCTCTCTAAAGACAGTGGCCTTGCACTGCAGTCTGCAGTATAAAAACTATAAACTTAGATCGAGTAAGCCGGCGTAAGGAAAATATTCTAGGAACAGTAAAATCAACAATACAGATATGGATTCTAGTTCGAATCTAAAACTGCCAGGCCTTCCTGCATTACCGAAGAGTTTGAGTGGACTCCTCAATGCCAACAGTGGAACTTGGAGGGACTCGGGTCGAATTCTTGCCCACCAAACCAACATCCAGGACAGTCTTGCCGCTGGTTTTTCTCCGAGCCATGCCCACAAGAGTGGAGGAAACCGGAAGAAAAGGAAGCGCATTGAAATACCGAGAGGAAACTTGGATGCTGCCTTAGCCTTGCTTCGCAAAGAGATGGTGAGAATCACTCATAGGATACTATTGACCTAAAAAGAGGGACTATGGGTGGCAGGTTTTGCATCTTGGTCCATTGGTTTTTCCCCAAGCTTTTCTTCATTTTGCAATAGATATCGACTCTAAAATTGAACCATATTTCTATGTAGATCTTGGCCTTCTTCTTCTTCTTCCAGTAGTGTGCATAAACCTCCATGGAGTATCATCGCACAAT
>CALNVZ010000174.1:78389322-78400358 GCA_940671915.1 Paracentrotus lividus | reverse complement strand
ATGGTTGCGTCACCCTGATTAAACGCGTTGCTCGTTCGCAAAGCTTCATACGAAAATTAACAAAAAATGTCCAAAAGGGGACGTAGGCGTATATAACTATATACAATCATGTTCTCATATCATGAGTTAATGGAGTTGACATTCTCCAACTCGTCTGTCTTGAAGATGTCAATTGATGATGAGACGACCACATTCTTCAGGTAGATGGTTCCACAAACGCGATGGTGTTTGGGGAAACGTATCCTTCATGAGTGATGTGCGTGATCGAGGGATTAGGAATCTCTTGCTGTTTCTCTAGTTGGAGTGTTCAGCGGTACCAGTTGGTCGCCAGGGATGTCGATCTAGAATGATGCTGATTCGATACATTCATTGCAAGCTTTTGATGCGGCTCGACGATGTTGCAGGGGTCTTCCACTTAAGCTCATCATCATAGATGTGACGCTACTTTGTCTTTGAGTAATTGCTCATTACGTAACGAGTCTGCACTCGATTGAACAGATTCTGTCTTAGAAATTGGCTTTGCAAGTTTTGGGGATCCCACACACAACTGATACTCCATGATAGGCCGGACAAGTGAGTTGTAACAGGCGCTTTTCGTTCTCTAGAGCATGACCTGCCAGGCAAGTTTCATCCTTAAGAAGCCAAAGTGTCTTCATCCCTTCTTAGTGATGCTGTCAATATGTTTGTCAAAGGAGAGGTCACTCGGAAATCTAACACCAGGTACTTTTGCAGAATTCAACCGGCTTTCAATTTCAGTTCCATGAACTGTGTATGTATGCTGGATCTTTCTTCTTTTTGGAGACATGAAGGACCTGACATTTTCGGGTGAAAAGTCATCAGCCATTTCCTCTCCCATTCCTGCAAGCATCAAGATCCTTTTGCAAAAAGGACGGCATCATGTTACTCTTGATGGTCCTGTACACCATGGTATCGTCTGGCGAGAGCTTCACCTTGGTACCATCAGGAGACACAGTTGGGTAGGTCGTAATGTAAACCAGAATAGGAGCGGCCAAGTACACTGCCCCTGGGTACACCTGAAGTTCTGGAGCAATAGTTAGAGATTCCCCATCAATTACCAACACGCTAGTACGGCCGAACAACAGGAAATTTCGATCCATGTCGAAGACTGCCAGATAGACCATAGTATTCAGTTTGCGCAATAGATGAGGATGGGGCACCTTGTCAAAGGCCTTGCAAAGTCAAGCAGAATCCACATCAGTTCTGAACACTGTGTCGATATACTGGCGAGGTCACTATGGTATTAGGATTAGCTGGGACTCACAGAGATCTTGCTTTTTCTGAAGCCATGAATTGAGACTCGGTGAGAATCTTATTGACATCAAGATGGTCCACACAGTGCTGTGAAATGCTCTAAGATCTTGCAGCATATGATCGTCAAAAGTAATGGGCGTAGTTTTGATGGCAGGCATTTGTCTTCCTTCTTGTAGATCGGTTGTAACATTTGCAGATTTCCATGCCTCTGGCAGGACGCCGCTGTCGATCGATGCTTGGTACAGAATGGCAAGTACTGGCACCAAGAACGTCTGCTAGTTCTTTGAGAAGACGGGGTGGGATGTTGTCTGGTCCAGACGCTTGTGGGGATATTTTTAAATTCTAGAGGGGGGCTTGATTATGCCATTGCGTTTACATCAATGTGCGATAGATGCAGCGCTTGCTTGCGATGAAGCTCCAAAATCTTTTGGGGTTAGATCGAAGGTCAGGGCAGATGATGTTGTTAATGTATGTCTCATAGGCTTCTTTGCAAGCTTTCTGGGTTCTCCTCTTCAGAGAGATGAATTTTTCCCACATCCTTGTCTTCCTCCGACCTTGACTCGAGCGGGTCTTGTTGTAGGCTCTCTGTTTCTGTCTACTTAACCTCTTAACTTTTCTGTTGACCCACGGTTGATTGTATCTTTGGGTAGTGAATTTTGACGGAAGTTGTCAAGTAATCTTCTGTAAATTTCCTGTATTAATTGATACCACATTCATTTATCTTGAGGTTGGTCATACTGCTGAGGAACTCTTCCTGCCATTCTTTCACCTTCTCGCGGACATCTCGCATGTTAACTTTGTCCCACAAGTAGATCTTGTTGTTTGGCAGCTTGCGTCGACGTGGGTTGAATGTCAGTATGCAAACATACGATGTCATGGTCATCCAATTTCCTAGCATCGACTCTGCCAACTGTTGATAATAAGGCTGGCCATGTAAAGAACAAACGAGGGGTGTCCCAGTCGATGGAAGTGATGACTGTTCGCAGACCTGCTTCAAAGACATAGTGAATATGCTTCATTACTCCACTGGTGTTACGGGGCCGGGACTATGCAATCATTCCCATCAATGTCTGCAGATTAAAGTCTCCTCCAATCCACAACACAGACTTTCTGTGGTTTTTGGGAGCGATTGAGTCTTAGTTAACAAGATTCTCCATGTAGTGCATCCGAGCTTTGCTGGTCCGGTCACGTGCTCGAACGATGATGGACTCTTTCCTATTCTTGCTGGTGTAATATCAAGCTCAATAAACAGTTGGCTCGCAGTCATCTGCGCAGTGTAAAGATGTTTCGCATCAAAACTCTTGGAATGGCAATGCTACCACGCTCCTCAATCCATCTAATCGATCTCGTCTGAAAAGCTCATAATGTAGACTGGTGGTATGTCTCATGGTTAAGAATGTTCGAGTGTTCACCATGTTTCCAGTAAGGATATATGATCAGGTTGGCTGTTTCAATGGTATCCAAATTCGGGAGCCTACAATACTTTGACAGTATAATGATACTAAAACATTATGGCTCCCCTTGTTGAGCACACATGGCTTAACTAGTCTCTGTCATCCGCCTAAACGATATGGCCTACTTGAACTTGTCTAAATCCAACCTGCTAGAGATAGATGACAGTGGCATTCTATGTGACGTCACAGCTTTCACACATGTGTACCGCGTAGACCAGATGGCGCAGTGGATGGATGGTCACTGTGATGGGCGCAGCATCCCGCGCATCCCCGTTGTCACAGCAAAGGATGCAAATTGTGTGAATAAAATTCTCCAAAATGTTGAAAATATTCAATGGATTCACGTTTGTAGTTACTTCGATGATTAAAAAAGAGTAATATCTAACACAAATTCCTGATCCACGAGAAAAAGCCGATCGTTTGATATCAAAATAAAACATAACTCCAACAAAAAACACAAAAAAAGGGTCGAAATTAGCAGAGCTCAGAAAAACACCGTCTTGACCGTTTGACAGACACCAACCAATCAAAACTGGACATTTCATGGAATGTCCAGTACAGATATCTTCTGACCATATTGTCCGTTTGACCCTCTCTCATCCATGGATGATCTAGAATGTCTTCAATACTCTAATCTGTGCTGGGGTTTAACCTGAAGCATCGACTGGATCAGATTTTTCAGCGAGTGCGATACACCTTCACGGAAATAGAGTTCAGCTCGGCAGATTTCATGTCCTTTTCGAATGGGATATCACCACAAGCCATATCGAAGAGTAAGATTCCAAGTGACCAGATGGTGCTGAGCGTCCATGGTATCGATGTGACATAATCCATTCAGGTGGGCTGTACACTCTTGTGCCATCAAATCTAACCTAACGTTAGGTCCAGATTTATCAAGAATGGGTTTTCAATAGAGTTGATTTCACTAGGCGTCTATCATGAAAATAAAAAGCACTCCCGATTTTTTGCCGATTGTGAAAAACGGTATGGGAACGCATTTAGTCTTCACACTAGAATCTCACCACAGTCCCGACATGGCTTTTCTGCTAGCGTGGGTGAAGACTGAGAGAGTCAAAAAGGAAATTTGAATCTGTATTAGATCTAAGTCTTTACCAACTGTCAAATCTTAATCTTTTTTTTTTTTTTTTCATTTAAGTCGTAGAAAATTTTGTAATTGTTGCATGTCTGACTTAAATATATATATCTCATTTCCTGGAGAGAAAAAAAAATAGCACTATGAGGGCTAAGTCCCTGTAATTGATGAAGGACCTAGATATGCATTTTTCATTTGATACAGGATGTTATACATTCATTCTAATCCATTTAAAGTGGCTTACACTTTAAATGGATTAATGAAAGGGCTTGATTCCTAAATAGAAACTTGACAGAAATATTCTGATACATGTTTGAAATCATCAATTTCTTTCAATTCCTTTTGCACAAAGCATTTAGAAATTTGGATGTTGTCTTTCTTTTTTTTCTGCATTCTTGGGGGGGGTGGAAATTATATATTTTATTTGGCTTCATCAAGAAAATCAAAACAAACGAAAAATAATATTACATACAAGAAATTTATTGAAATACAGACTCATCCAGTATTTACATGGACCAGCCTGTAAATGTTTTAATTCTTTCATTTATTTCATTTTTTTAGGTTGGTTTACGTCAGCTGGACATGTCTCTTTCAGTGAGCTCTGGTCTCTACATGAATCCATCCAAGATTACAAGTCAGACATGGAGAAGGTCGTTGATAGTTCTCTAGACCTGGACCCGGACGATTCCCAACTCAGCCAGCTATCGGCACTCGACGAGGACCCTATGGAAATGAATAGGGAGGAACATATATTTAGTCTAGAAATGGGAGCTGGACTCCATCTTCGCCAACTACATATGAGTCAGCACTGGAAAGAACAAATTATGGAATAATGGAATTTGTTTGGCATTGCGTCTAGGATTGCATCTTGTAGCCTGGCCAGCTGCCAGCTATAGAATGGAGGATTTTCATGCCAGGTTTTCTAGTTTCTAGTTGAAAACCTTTTAAATTAATAACTGAAAGCAGTAGGCTAGAATATAAATGGTGTATGATGCTTATTGCACGAATTCAGTGGAGCGATGTGGATTTATCTCAGTGTACTACATAATGTATCAAATGGGATGTGGAAATGAATTGATGGAAAGCCCTTGAACATTTAAGTTTGATTGAGCAATCAATGGAAAGTTGAACTTAGCATATTTTAATAGTTGATGGTGTATTCATAAGAAAACTTTTCTGCATGTTTTTAGCTTTTCTTGATGCATGACATTGACTTGTTTTGTGTTGATCCTACTCAGTACTTCTAGACATGTCATAATGGAGTGCTATGATCAATCGTGTGGGGATGATGGGTAGTGGGTATCACTTGCATGTGTGTCCTTGAGCAAGGCATTTTATCTATATTGCTTCACCTCACCCAGGTGTTAAATGGGTACTCAGTAGAATGGGAACGTCATTGAGACTGATAAGCATATATATGTTCAAAGGGTATCTTAGCTTCCTTGTGGAATGGAGAGCGTACACTTTAAATCCAAATTCATTACTAGTTACTACACATGTATTTAATTGAATCTTAAGATTACGCTGTAAATATCTTTGAGCAGTTCATGTATATTTAGCTACATGTAGCTCTGTAGTCTATTGACAACTAATACCATAGTCTATGGTAAGTGGTTTTCTAGGATGAAGCTTTGCAGAGTTTATTTCAGTATTTTGTTCCGAGTTTAGTCTTGCCACACTTAAATGTATGTTGATAGGACTCCCCAAACTACTTTTCAAAAATGTAATTTCAATACAAGTTATTGATGCGGAAAGCCATATCCATGTAAAATCAAAATGGTCATTGAATGTCTTCCTTCAATAAGGAGTAGACCCTGGTTGTGTTTACCAAGTCATTCGTGAAGTATGAATGACTTTACGAACGACTGGTGATCAGTTTTTGTACTAAATGATATCACATGTGATTAGTATAGTACCCAAGAAGATGTTGCAGTTGTTTTAAAGTCATTGTAACTTTACAAACAACTTGGGGAAACACCCAGAGGGATTTTTTGTCTCCTTCGACGATTAAAGAGGCAAGCTAACTGCAGAAGACAGAAATCCTTGTCTAAACAAAGATTTAATGTGTTTTCATGTATAGTTTTCCAAGTTATTTTATTGTGTATATTGTCTTGAAAGCAGATAATAAGCTAATTATTTTTCAAATTTTGAACAAAGTAAGATTTTTCTTTTGCATTTCTGTCCGTGTATCATGCACAAAGTTAACTTATGAATCGGTGTAATCTGAATGCGTGAAAAAAAGTTAAAGAATGTGTTGATTCTCAGGAATTTTGAGTGCATTCTATTTGAGATGAAAAAGTGTTTAGAACATGACTGTATCTAAAATTACAAAAGTACTGACTACAAGTCTTAACAGTATTTAATGAGCAAGATATGTCCTTGTACATAGTCATTATTTATGTACACTTGCCAGTGTTTTATAGCCTTTTTATCTAATCAATGTAACTGCATTTGATTATTCTTTTCTCTTTTATTATCTTGATTTCTCTCCAATTTCTTCATTTACTTTAATATTTAATCTGTGTTTCAAATGTTTAATTCATGATGATTGTCATTGATAAGTCTTGTAAGATTTGTTTCTGCTTGTTAAATAACCAGCTGAAAATCCTTTGTATGCATGTGCAGTATGTTTGTCCAACTCATTAGGCCTGCCAGTAGGAAACTTCTTGCCAATACTGTAATGGAATAATAAGATTAAGATAATTGCAATATTGGTTGGACATTATTGAATTTGTGACTTTAAAGGGAAGTTGGCATCAGGAAGTTATATGTAGGAAGTAAATTTGATGAGATAAACAGAAACGTGTCATGGATTATGACTTTAATTTGTGCAAGTCACATTTTGGCTGAAACAATCAACTATTTTTAACAGGGTACAATCAGCCAAAATTACCTAGATAGGTTTCAAGGTTTTATGTTACTTGAATATTGTCTTGTTCAGAAACTCAGTTACATGTACATGTATGTAATTAAATGTATACTTATTGTATATGTACTTTAAAAAATCTTTTGATTTGGGTTCACCCACATGGCAAAATTTCAATATTCATTTTAAAAGAAAGAATGGAATATTCTAGCATTTTGAATCATTTGACAGAAAAGCAACACAATTACCAAGATGCCTTATTTGCCTTGTATCTTGAATCTGAAAATCATTTATCTCAACATCTACATGTACATGTTTGTATTAATACCTTTTTTCACTTTGTAAACAACTTGCTTATCTGACATTTGCAAAAGTATTCTGATAAATATGATTGTGCCAATAAATCTTAATGGATCAGTTTGGCTTGTCTGTACTGAATCAGATTTAGGGGTCTGATACATTAGGCGCTGCTGCACTAGCTCAAACTAATTGATGGATCGGGAAAAACCCTGGAAAGGGAACTGGTCCTGCACTAGCTCAAGCTATTTTAACATTTCCCATTTACGACAGAGCATGACCTTGAACAAACAAGCCCGATGTGCATTACGCAACTTGTAACTACCGCCAGCGAATACACGCACAGTTGCCAATTTTGAATTTCGCTAGAGCAAGTGCAGCACCGCGCTATAAGCGCACTATTTCGTGCTAAAACCGCATACCAGCTTGAGATTTTTCAAACAATCATAAGATGACTCGGGCTTGGATTACCTCCAATTAGCGTGCTATTTGACACAAAGTCGGATCTGCTCTGATTGAGCTAATTCATCAGATCACAAATAGCGTGCTATTTGAAATAGCTTGCGTGAGCTAGTGCGCAGCACCGCCTATTGTTGTTTATAATCAGACCCAGGTTCTGTTATGTTTAATTTGTTTATCAATATCAAGTTACAAATATATGATGTTCACAAGGTACAAATGTTATAGTGGATGTAATAAAATCTTGTATAAATTGTTGTCATCGATAACAAACCATGATCAAGAATGGCTCAATAGTGAACATCTAGTAGCAGAAAAGACCGATGATTGAGTGTTGAATTCAGCAGTTTATGCTTGGATCTCGACACTTGTATGTTTTTTTGTCAAAGTTTACGTTTCACATTACATTGTGTATATTTCTTAAACTGAAAGCTTTTGTGACGTTTTTTACAGATTGGTTTGTGTACGTTGCTTTCCTGTGATTGAAGAAAAAAAAAAGACACATCAGCAAATGTGCCTTTTATGTTCATTAAAGACATACAAATGTATTGAAGGTATTGAATGCATGACAATTATATATTGAAATGTTTGCTACAATGTAGTGGTGTTTTCTTAAAATTTTATGAATTGATCGTATTTGCTTTGACTGTATTTTGTATCTCACTTTCTCAGTACTTTAAAACTATTTTATTTTATCTCTCTCCATCTCTCTCTGCGACAACTTGGCAATGGTACATGTGAAGTAGGTAACACATGTAGGCTATACCCCTACATTGCTAAAATAGTGAGTCAATGTAAATGTAGCTAGAGTGTAATGTGCAATGCATTATGTATGCTCTAACTTCAAATGTTAATCGAATCAATTTCAGACGACAGACAGGATCAAAGGTCATATGTTGCAACTACACCCTGTCAACATACCAGTCAATGTATTTTAACGCATGGGCTGTAAATTTTAGGCACTGTATTAATTCATCATTGAAGGTGTAAAAGCTTTTAAAGGAAATTAATGTTATGGTCGTGATATTAAATTATGGAAGAAACTGTCTCAAAGTAATTTGAAAAGGTTGAGGTTTAACCTCAGAACATGAGAATTCCTGTGTGTTTGTCAGGTTTACAATCAACAAAATGATGAGAAATTAACTGAATTCTGCTGAAGTCGCATACTTGTACACACAAAGAAATGCATGTTACTGACTAAATGCTTGCTTTCCTAGTACAAAGTAACATTTCAGCTGTTTTTTTTTTTTGTTTTTTGTTTTGTTTTGTTTGTTTTGTTTTGTTTTGTTTGTTTTGTTTTGTTTTGTTTGTTTTGTTTTGTTTGTTTGTTTGTTTTTTTTTTTTGGGGGGGGGGGGGGTGTCATAAGAATATATACTGTGTTTGAAGAGCAGTACTTGCCAGTGAACGTTTTCACTATGATATTGTTCCAAAATGTAAACACATAAGAATAATTTGAAAGTTCACAATGACTTTGTTTATTTCTCATAATAGGAGATTCCCTTAAAGTATAATTCATGCAGTTCTGATTGTACGCTTGAGTAAAATTTAGAAATATATTTTTGCAATGTAACATGTTGAATGAGTCACAGATTTTTTGAAAATTGTATCATTCTTTCATTTGTGAACACAATTTTAGAAATGGTTTAAAAACCTAAAATAACCTAGCTTCAATGTTTGAAGATTTTTTTTTTGTGCAGGTACATATAATTCTTAATTGGTTAAAATAAAGGAAATTGAATAGTTGGTATAAGCGTTTTACTAGTAGGACAGTTGAAAGAATTGATAAGAATATGAGATGGGGTTTGAGGCAGGCACTGATGATGAACTAATTGACCAGTATTTCCTTTTGAGTTTATTGGTAAAATATTGACATTAATGTCTTTAATTGTATTCCATTTTGTGTGTAGCCTTGGTATGGTGATGCCCCCATTATTATTTATCATAAAAATAAGAAATATTGATAAAAATATTGATGTTTTGAATTATCTTAGTTTGCTGATCAACATGTGCTAAAATTGGATTTTACTACTTTTCAGCTGTTATTATGACCCAGTGTTACACAAAATATGGGCCTTATTAGAACTAAACTACGCTTGTGTATCGTATCTCAAGAAGAACAGTTTTGTAGCTGACTTATGAAGAAATGGGGCCCAATGTTTTTTATTTTTGTTTGTTTGTTTTAGTGTTTTTGTGGGGTTTTTTAAAGTATTAATTAAACCTCACAAAAGGCTTGAGCATTATGGAATGCTCATTGTGGTATCAGCTCTTAACTTTAGGGGAAAAGTATAAGTAGTATTTCCTCATTTAATAGATTAAGCAATTGGTTTTTGAGGAATAGTTTCTCATATGACAGTAAGTTTGCACCTACATTGTAGCTAGATTGCAGTACTATATTATCCTTCACAACTCTGCCTTATTGTGTTCATACATTGACGTGTTACCATGGAAACCAAATACAATTCCTTTGAAGCAATTTGTATGAACTGTGCAACTTGCTGTTATTCTGTTTGGAGATGCTCAGATTAAGTGAATTTTTTCAGAGCATGGATGTCTTTGGTCAAAGAGAGGAAGAAAGAGAGAGAGAGAGAGTACAATGCAGGGTATTATATGCAGCAATTTAGCACTTGCATTAGGACTATATGTAGGGGAGACCGGGGACAATTGTAAAGGCCTCGTCACACCGAGTCCGGTCCGGTGACCGGTACGGCAAACCGTCTCAAATCGCTCCATGAGCGATCCCATAAAACCGTACCGGTTCCCGTTCCGGCTATTATATGGCATAGCCCGTGTTTGATGTGACCAGTCTCATTGCAATAGTACACGGCCGATTCATTTCGACCGTTTTGCCCATTGTTGAACGGAACGGGCCCGTGCCATGACCCCGACCGGACTCGGTGTGACGAGGCCTTAACACTTTTTTTCCCCTTCAAATTTGACTTATCAACTTTATTATAGCCAAATACTTGCTTAAAACTTAATGAAACAAAATATGCATATCTTAGCTCAACATATGAAAGGTTTGAAGCCAATATTGTTTCAAAACAAGAGGTCAAGTGTTACAATTGCCCCACAACATGGGCAATTGTAAACACCTACAGGGAAATTGTAACATTTTTTTCTTTATCAAATTTATTCACTTGATGGATCCAAGATTGAAACATTAACCACATATAACTAATTATGATACAACATTATATGCTTGACTCATTTAATTATATTTTCCACTTGCTATATGCATGATATGGGGTAAAGTTATGATAGTTTGTCACACAATTGTTACAATTGCCCTGAGGAGGGCGAACATATTTGGAGAGTTTTTTTTCTTTCTTAGCTTAATAGGTATTCATGGTGAAACAGCAAATACAAGCCTAAGAACATAATTTCCTATATATAAAAATGAGAGCCATAACTTAACCACATATTTGTCTAGAGAAGAACATTGGGTAATGTGAGATATTACTCTCCTGCTCAAAACACATTTGTAGAGTGTCATGAACCATTAAATCTGATTACAACTCAAACAGCATGTGGAGCGATGAAATGCGCATGCTCTCTACACAGGTTAAACATTTTAGTAGATGTTTCCTGGCCGAG
>CALNVZ010000174.1:78227860-78389297 GCA_940671915.1 Paracentrotus lividus | reverse complement strand
ACATGCTTGGTCTAATATTTTTTTCCCAGCTGATGCCTCATAAAATAGAAAAAATAATATCCATTCAAATTTATTCTGTGATGCCCATGGGTAGGGAGGCCACAAGTATAATTACAGAAGTTCAATAAACATTGTATTGAACAACAAGATTTCATTAAAAAAGGCCATTTCTCTGATCCTAATTCTGCAACCTATGTGTTCACTTTCAGTATAATTTTGTGAAAGCCAAGGAAATAGCTGGTCCTATTCATCATGTTCAATGGATGACTATAGTTGATTAGAATATGTATTAAATAATTTCTTTTTTTTTTCCCCTTTTTGCAATAGAAATAAAGTGTTTATTGTGGTTTAGTTCCATCACACTTTGTCATTATTGTGAAACAATTGAGATGATAATGTTGTGTTTTTCTAATCATCCAGAATCCCGTGAACAAGAGTAGTGACTCTCTCATGGACTGAAACAATACAGTAATTAAATGTATATCAATGAAAAAGAAAATTGTTGCCTTTTAAAATTTTAATTATTGAGGGAGCGCTGATTTCTTCTGTTGGGTTGAGTATATATCAAATATATATGTTAAGATTTGTTTTAAAAAATTACTTATTCTTTAACACAAAAAAATTTAATACAAAAGCCACATCAATTTGTTTCATGCAATTCACGTATTGCAGTGCTCAATTTATATGAATAGCAATAAAAAGAAAAAAGGATTTTTGTCTCAGATGTGTCTTAATGAGATATGTTGTTTGTTCTTAGGAAACGATGACTACCAGATATTTTATCCTAAACTCTTGAGAATGCAGAAGTATGTCAAATATCCTGTAAGATGTAAAATATACACATCTATATGAAGATGAAACTTTTCTATTTTCCTGATAGTAGGATGTAACGGAAAATCAAGAATTTATTATGGATATTGGTAAACTACATTGATTTGAGAAACAATGCTACATTCAGGTTGAGTTTAGTAAATCTTAGGATATGAAATGCTGACTTTTGCTAGCTTGACAAGCTTATCCACCTTGATATTATTCATTTTAAGGTTTTTCTAATAGTGAAATAATTTTTCTTCAAATATGAAAATTTTCTTCGCAATAATTTGTCAATGTCTTCAATTCCTCGACCAAGACACCATACAAGAAGCCATTGTTATGTTTGTGAGGAGAAACTACATAAATACAGATACTATAGACATGCAAGATAAACATTTATATAATATTGGATGCACTGAGTGCAATTATGAGATAATTCCATCATCAGTATGAATATTGCAAGAGTCGAGACGAGTGCAATATTCTATGATGAAGGAATATGTATCGCATATTGCACAAAGAAAAATCCAAATATTATTATTATACATACAACATTTTCCATCAAACGCAACGTACCATTAACAAAAAAGAGGTTTACTATGTGTATTAAATCTGCCTGATCCGAGAATTCTCACAAAATTAAATGATCAATCTATTATACTAAATTGTTGCTCCGCGTATTCCATTTCTAAAGATGTTCTATTATGACGAAATTTGTTGCTCCGGGAAATCCATTGTAAAAGCTGTTGTGCTATTATGAACGTAAAATTGTGCTCCGCTATCCATGTAAAGCTGTTCACATGCAGCATTTACTGGCATTGCGGAAGTGCAATTTGTAACTAATAAGCACTCCTTTGTCTCCTGATACGGTAGTGCAGACTACATAGACATACATGCTAACAATATTGAACGCCGACAAGCAAACATCGGAAGATATCAAGCATGGTTTTAATGACGAAAAAGAACCTAAACGTGTAATATAGACAATGTTTGTTTCAAATGTCTTTTGCACTAAGGAAAAGGTTTTGTTTGGTTTGTTTGTTTGTTTGTTTGTGTTGTTAAGTTTTGTTTTGTTTGTTTTGTTTTTTTGTTTGTTTTTTTTTTTTTGGGGGGGGTTGTTCCAAGATGACAAAAACTATCATCTCGCTCTTTACCTTAATCTATCAGAACCAGATTGTCTACCTAAACTTACGGTGTTTACAAATACAAACATAAGCTATTCATTGGTTTAAGGTCAAAGTAATGTAAAAAATTGTAATGATTAAAAACTTTATGATATTCTTTTCACTTATGAACAGTATTAATCACTTATTATTTGAAAAAATTTTTCACTTTACTATCATGCAAGATCAGATGCATCAATTTGATATAAGAAAAGCAGACAACAAAAACCTTTCAGTACATGTATGTACAATATTGTGCAGAAAATTGAAGTACTGGATGACCATAATACTCCTCAATCTAAGAAATTTCTTTTAATTATTGTTTTTAAGAGTAATCCAAGCACTGGGGAGAGGCAAAAGATCATAATGCTGCATGAAGTGCCTTAATCAGCGCAATTATGAAACAGTAAGATATATGATACATGAACCTCATAAAGTCTCACACTCTTATAGGGTTTTTGACATCAGGGTACACCGTCAAAAAATGCCTCTGTCACCATAAAAAGAATGCAGGTATTGGTAATATCAAATCTATGTTGTAAAGCTATTGGCATTGTAGAGCAACTACAGAGAAAAATATTATTGAAAAACACATTACTTCTAAAAATTCCATTATATCGCTATTTTGCAAAATAACTGTCTCATTTTATTTTTTTCGATTTTGTTTAAAAATGAAAACCCCAAGCTAGAGTTAATTTGATTTTTGGACCATTAACAAAAAAAAGCGTGCCAATTTCTGTCAAAAAGTCCGTCTCGAAATCGATGGTTTCGCTAGTAGACATCACTTGATAACAATGTTTTTGCTATAAGAACACTTGTATATGCCACAAACTATAATGTTTACTATCACCCACATCCATTTATTTCAGACAGTCACTTACAATGTTGTCAAATCACATTCTTCAAAAACGTCTCGCTGAAAAATGAACAATGACTTACTTAATAAAAAAATTTAACCCTATAGAAAAATATTGTGACCCATGCTCCAATTAGCAATATCTTACTTGTCTAGAACATAATACACAAAACTTGAGGGAAACAAAACAACTTTTATGGGGCCAGTGAGACAAAATGTGTGTACCCTGATCGTAAAACAACCCATAACTAATTACTTTTATACTGCAAACTTCATGATATAATAGGTGTTGAGACAAGACAATAAATGCTTTAAATGAGACATTTACAATTTAAATAATACCTTTAAGGCAGACGGATCTAGCTTTTGCCTAAGAGGGGGGGGGTACCCTTGAAGTGAAAAATTTGTAGCCAGCACTGCGAGGGAGCAGACGCGACCAAGCACGGGGGGGGGAGGTTTGGAAGGGGGATGTCCCCTTAAACCCCCTAAACCCCCCCCTGTTAATCGCTACTTGAAGTGTGTGTTTATGAATATTAATATGTAAAGTACTTGAAAAAAACGGGTCTGTAGGTCATTGTTTTTTTGTTGGTACAGGGTCGGAAATTTGTTCAATAAGATGTGCAAGACTTCAAAGAAAAAAACTCATAACACCATGCCATAGCTAATCGCGTCAAAATCTATGCAAAAATGTCGAGGGGGCTAAATAACACCCCCCCCCCTCCTGCAGGGTTACAAGATGGTGTATAGTTCGGAGAAAGAAAAAATTATTTTGATTCACATAAGATAATTTATGAAAGATTGAACCAAGAATAAATAAGAATTATAGTTACTGGAAATCTCGGTTAGTTTCTTTATTTCATAATATAAGGATAAAAAAGATAAGTCCCGGAACCCGTTCAGGTTATGCCTTCCCTTGGAAAACCAAGGGGATTCTTGTGTGGTGTTCACACAGATCGTTGTGCACTAATCATGCCTACCTCCGTGTGCGAATCTTCACAGAGGTCTAAACCAGTAATTACGCCTATTCAAACCAATCAATGAAAATAACATTGGAAATATTTGAAGGAATGCACAAGTCTCTCACACATATCTTTGCAATGTGGAACAACACTGTAACTACATTGATTGGTTTTGTGCCAATCCTTTTGTTCCCAAAACAACACCAGTTAAGGTTAACCATATATAATAATTAAATGTAAATATTCTCCTGAGAAACGAGCAATACCGTCGAAAATTGAACCAAATTGAATTAAAATGGCGAAAATGCATTACAAATTTTGTTTTTAATTATAATAATATATATAAATTTCCTGTGTTTTGTTTTGTTTTTCTTTTCAGATAACTCTACTGGGGGAGAAACATGAAAATGACCTGAAGAGATGAAACATCAACATCTCTAAAATTAACAGACCTACGATAAAACACTGCACATTATTCAAACTATGCGTCGATTTCAATGACCATTGATTTAGGACTGGAATACCATGGATTGAAAAAAATATCAAAATTATGTCAACACCTATGCTGGTGGCTAATAAAAATATGCTCATAACCAGAACCAAATGCATTTACGAACCCAGACTGAATTAGAGTAATAGCCCTTAACACACATTTGTATGTGCATAAGAAATATATTATTTAATATTTGATTCAAAAATTATAAATGATATGAAGTAATTGCTCAATTGTAACAGCTATATATACAACTTCTGGCGACTTTGCAATGTTTCATTATCTATATTTTATTTACACATTACATGAATTCATCGCACATGTACAGAGTCTCTTTTAATGAGAACCTGACCAAAAATGGTAAAATCAGTATTTTTTTATTATGATCTTTCATTTTTCAAACAGAAGTAATGTGAACGTGAAATTCTGTTTTTGTATCAGCACTCAAGTATCTCAGTGAATCAGAAGCCAGAAGTAAAATGCCAATTGGTCTAAACTCTACTTTGTTATTTGGTCTCATTCCAATGGTTCCTAATCCAATGCATCTAAAACTAGTTTGTCCAAATACCTTTTGGTCTCATTCACCTCGGCTATTACCAAGTTTGTCTATTCAAATTTTGTCTTATGTCCATTTCATTCTAATGTAAAACTTGTCAAACCCACCTAGTAATTCTGTAAAGAAAAAAAATTGTAAAGACCAAATACTTATTGGGATAAGAGAAAATGCAATTAGAATGGCTATTACATGAATTTGCCGTTGGTCAAGAGAGGATCATAGGGAAATTATCGATTGTAACCAGATGATAACCCATTGATAAAAAAATCAATGAATTGGCTCAGCTAATGTAGACCAATCTGTTGGTTAATGCATATAAACCTGTCAGAACACTCTTTACAATGATAGTTTTGCTGAATTCAAACGAGGACTCAAAATTTTTTTAGCTCAACATTTTACTCTTTCTTACTGACGTTTTCAATATCATGGTTGAGAATCTCCTCAGTTTGATGCCGAAAAAAGAGTCAGGCCAGCTATTCTATCGGCACAAAGCTCTTCTTTTACAGCCGAGAATAATAGACTGCGAGATACTGTTTTCTGAGAGATGCTCGGAAACATTGAAAACCCTCTTTAAAGACCGTTCACTTTTGCATGCAAATATTACATTTCTATTTTTTAAAGATTACAGTATATGTCATTGAATATATTTCCGACAAGTATTAAGTCAAATGTGATGTTTCAATATCTGCCATTATCAATTCATCCTATTTTTTTGACTTCGAAAATTAAATGTATGATGAAAATTAAAATCGACCGTGACCTTTAGCGCAGAGAATAATGCACGAATTACACGTGTGTATATTGCCCCGGTGTTGTCTGTGCTGAGCAATGAGCTGCACGCGCTGTAATATCAACGATGCGATGAGAGCTGGTCTGATTGGAGTCAGATATTCGTTTCATATTAGTTAATCAGGCACCTTTGACAGTATTATTATAACATATAGTCGATCATATTCTTAAATTTATGCCAAGTGCATAGTTTTTGCAATTTGTGAAAAAGGATGACACTACCTTTAGCGAAAAGAATTTGAGTCTTTATTTGTGAAACCAACTGAATCTCAGTAACATTTGATTCAATTATTTCTAATGATATTGTTTTCGTATGAATAATATATTTATAAATATAAGATATAGATTATATTATTACCAACAAAACTTTTTATTATGCTGAGACTCACATTGAATGATTCGTTGGTTGTTTTGTGTGATCGGATAAGCAAATCTTTAATATTACAGCTCATGCATAATATTAGACAAGGTTCTTTTCCCCATGACATAGAGCGCCATTTAGATTGTAAAAAGCCTAATGTCAATGATATAATTATGAAGACGTAAAAGTAGATGTAGTTGTGTGATTCTGTTTCTTACCAACAAAGAGAAAAAACACCACACACTAAAACCCTTATGAAAAAGAGCTTGTCTAATAATCTTCCCCGTAACATTGAAACACTAGTAACTTTTATTGGTTTTGTTTTGTTTTGTTTTATGGGTATACAAAATAACCAGAAATGGATACTCTTGTCACCAGAAAAGCAATTTAGAGTCTATTCAGTTAAATTATTACGATCAATTAGAATGGATATAGCTATATCGAGAGCAATTGCAAGATTGAAACAGAAGAAACGTGCTCAATTACATAAAGACTCTATAATTCTAAACTTGTAATGTCTTTTTTGCTCAAATAATTGGCGAGAGATTGTCACTATTAATCAATTTCATTTTCATTTATTTATCATACAACTTGATCATATTCCCATTATGGTAGTTATCATACAGATATTTTAAATAGCAGTTGATGGAAATTGAATATCTCTGCCATGTAATTATAGAACAAATGGGATAAGGAAAAGCATCACAAGTTTTGATCCTTTGAAGTTCATTCTTGATGATGTAGCGATATAAACTACAGTAATTCATCTGAAATAAATACGATGAGTCCTTGGCGAATGTATTATACAATGACTACATCACCATCAATGTTTTAAGATTTTTCTGTTTTCCCAGTGTCTATCCTACTTATCATGTCCTGCTGATTACCCTGTCTTTATATTATAAAATAATAACACAGTTTTGAGTTGTTAGTGGTGATGCACGCAATCGAGTATTGACAACATGCATTTCATGATATTGTTTTTGCATCACCTATTAACATCATGACTTTAACCTTTGGATGTTTGTTTAAAAACGTGAGCATCATGAATTTGCAGGTGAAAATTTCGTTTAAGCCCCTCCAAATATCCTTGCGACGCACAGACGTAAGATTACATCTGCTTAAGGCATTATCCTTTACCAGGCCTTCTCTTCAGAAAAAAAAGCATCATCCGTGCGTCTCAGTTTCATGCACCATAGGTAAAAGTGATGATCCATAATGCACAGTTACTGCACCCAAAATGCACATGCTCACTTAAAATACACGTAAGAAGGCTGCCTAAAATTGAAACCTGACATGACATGCATACACACCGCTATTGGCTCCATTACTACTTTCTACTTCACTTTTAATACTACATGTAAAATAGTGACGTATCAACTTTGATTAATATTTCAATGACCTTATTAATCTTGCAGGGTGTCTATGTTAGTGATCGATATATTTATAACTGCTATGTAGCTATAATTTAGTCAAGGGATCAGTTGCCAAAAAAAATGCATATCATATTGCCCCTGATCCTTCATTTTCAAAATTAAACGTTTTCATTATCATTATAGGCCTACCAGTGCGTATCAAGCTCAGCATTTGATCAGTCCCATTGTCTGGACAAAGTGACTCTATTTATGTTTTTCATTGGCCATACAATTCTTTTGTCAATCTGATGCTGGATCGCTACGAATGTATGACCACTAATGAAAGAACACAAAGTTGATTCCAAACAAAGTTCTAAAGCCAGAAATTTCTCAAATGTTAATCTTAATTATATAACTTTTACAATTCTTGCTTATATAGCTAAATGAATAAATATTCTATCGTGAAATAAAAGGAAAATGTGTTTTTGTATTGTTTTGTTTTTTTTGTTTGTTTTTTTGTTTTGTTTTGTTTGTTTTTTGGGGTGGGGGAGATCGTAGAACAGTAAACAGAATGCCAAAGTGCCAATATTATAATCAACCATCAATTCTTATCTATGTAACCAATAATAAAAGTTTTAATTTTAACTATCAGCTATTATTATGACATAAAAACGGATGTCTGTGCATGACGAGAAAACAAAGGAAAAATCACGTAGTAAAGAGAGCAAAGATGATTAACAATGGAGCTAAACTAGAAGAAGAAGGAAGAGGAGAGATATAAAAAAGAAGAAAGTGAGACAGCAACATAACGGAAGAGCCAGTGCATCAGCAAAGAGAATTACAAAAGAAATGAAAATTGTATTCTGTGGAGTTTGTTGAGAGTAGAATTTTAGGGTCAGTGTCCAACATATTTTAACAATACCAATTTTTTTTCAAGAATTCTAAGAACGATAATTAATGAAATAATAATATTTGTATGCACCAAAAAATAAACTCGTAGAGTACTCAAAGTGCATCAATCATATTATTACCCGGAGTCAAATGGCCACATTAAAAGTCCAAGTTACTATAGATGCACTTTCTGTATTTCGAATATGGAATGAAAAAGTATAGACACAATTAAATATCCATATCCCGCCCCACGATATAACATGTATTTTCAATATTTTATTTTTATGCATTTACCAATTTATCATTATTCGGAAGATTTAGCAGGAATTTCTATGATTATCTTTACAAAAATTAATTTTCCATTTTTATTTAACCAATCTTTTAACATTTCTCGGACAAAAAATTTTGAGGAGTTGCATCAAAAAAGGAGACGCGAGCGGGGTTCCTGGCCTGCATATCGGGATTCCTCATCTACCAGCAGTATCTCATCTAGAGCGTACACGATTTGCGTATGTGTTACTTTTCTGTTGGTTTTTCTTTTTAGACGCACGCACAGTTACACTGAACTACGGAATTACACATCGTGAAATCTCCCCAAATTTATAAGGTCTCTCAATAGCTGCTGCAATATCTCTTGCATTTGGGACAATCGTGATGATTGATCACGAACATCGGCAATGCCAACTATTTCTCTACCTATCGCCAAGTTCAAGAGAAAAACATATCCACCTCGCAACTACCCGAATGACATACTAGCGACTGTCTACAATAATTTCAAAACGATATAATATTGGAAAGTTAGAACACCTATCGTGACTGTGCTGGAGTGGATCTGCTTGGAAGCTACGAGGCAGCAGCGGAGACCATTCTGTAGCGGGACGCGACGCGACGGGGAAGTATTTGTTGTCGATCGACATGATATATGATGATGTTCAGCAGTTTGTGAGCGATCCACATTTACTTCATTCATCCAGCTAACGCTCTCTAAAGACAGTGGCCTGCACTGCAGTCTGCAGTTATAAAAACTATAACTTAGATCGAGTAAGCCGGCTAAGAAAATATTCTAGGAACAGTAAAATCAACAATACAATATGGATTCTAGCTCGAATCTAAAACTGCCAGGCCTGCCTGCATTACCGAGAGTTTGAGTGGACTCCTCAATGCCAACAGTGGAACTTGGAGGGACTCAGGTCGAATTTCTTGCCCACCAAACCAAATCCAGGACAGTCTTGCCGCTGGTTTTTTCTCCCAGAGCCATGTCCACAAAGAGTGATGAAACCGGATGAAGAAAAGAAGCGCATTGAAATACCGAGAGGAAACTTGGATGCTGCCGTAGCCTTGCTTTCGCAAAGAGATGGTGAGAATCACTCATAGGAGATACTATTGACCTAAAAAGAGGACTAGGTGGCAGGTTTGCATCTCGGGTCCATGGTTTTCCCAAGCTTTTCTTCATTTTGGCAATAGATATCGACTCCAAAATTGAACCATATTCTATGTTAATCTTCGCCTTCTTCTTCTTCTTCCATATGTGCATAAACCTCCATGGAGTATCATCGCACATAGTTGGTTGTCTGTCACCTGATTTAAACGCGTGCCTCGGTCGCAAAAGCTTCATACGAAAATTACAAAAAATGTCCAAAAAGGGGACTGTAGCCTATATACTGACATTTCTATATCAATCATGTTCTCATATCATGAGTTAATGGAAGTTGACATCTCCAACTCGTGTCTTGAAGATGTCAATTGATGATGAGACGACCACATTCTCAGGTAGATGCGTTCCACAAACGAGATGTTTGGGAAAGAACGCTATCCTTCATGAGTGATGTGCGTGATCGAGGGATTAGAATCTCTTGCTGTTTCCTCTAGTTGGAGTTGTCAGCAAGTACCAGTTGTCCAGATGTCGATCAGATGATTGCTGATTTCGATACACATTGCAAGCTTTGATGCGGCTCGACGATGTTGCAGGGTCTTCACACTAAGTCATCATCATAATGTGACGCTACTTTGTCTTGAGTAATTGTCATTACGTAACGAGCTGCACTCCGTTGAACAGATTCTGTCTTAGAAATGGCTTTGCAAGTTGGGATCCCACACACAACTTGCATACTCCATGATAGGCTGACAAGTGAGTTGTAACAGGCGCTTTTCGTTTCTCTAGAGCATGACCTGCCAGGCAAGTTTCTCCTTAAGAAGCCAAGTGTCTTCATTCCCTTCTTAGTGATGCTGTCAATGTTTGTCAAAGGAGAGGTCACTCGAAATCTCAACACCCAGGTACTTTGCAAGAATCAACCGGCTTCAATTCAGTTTCCATGAACTGTGTATGTATGCTGATCTTTTTTCTTCTTTTGGAGACATGAAGGACCGGACATTTTCCGGGATGAAAAGTCATCAGCCATTTCCTTCCCATTCCTGCAAGGCATCAAGATCCTTTGCAAAAAACGGCATTCGTTCTCTTGATGGTCCTGTACACCTGGTATCTCGCGAAAGCTTCACCTTGGTACCATCAGAGACACAGTTGGGTAGGTCGTAATGTAAACCCAAAATAGGAGCGGCCCAAGTACACTGCCCTGGGTACACCTGAAGTTACTGGAGCAATGTTAGATGATTCCCCATTCAATTACCACACGCTGAGACGGCCGAACAGAAATTTCGATCCATGTCAGAAGACTGCCAGATAGACCATAGTATTCAAGTTGCGCAATAGATGGATGGGCACCTTGTCAAAGCCTTGCAAAAGTCAAGCAGTATCACATCAGTCTGAACACCGTGTGTCAATTACTGGCGAGGTCATCTATGTTAGGATTAGCTGGGACTCACAAGATCTTGCTTTTCTGAAGCCATGTTGAACATCGGTGAGATCTTATGACATCAAGATGACCCCACAGTGCTGTGAATTATATGCTCTAAGATCTTGCAGCATGCTGATCGTCAAAGATATGGGCGGTAGTTTGATGGCAGGCATTTGTCTCCTTTCTTGTAGATCGGTGTAAATTTGCAGATTTCCATGCCTCTGGCAGGACGCCGCTGGCGATCGATGCTTGGTACAGAATGGCAAGTACTGGACAAGAAACGTCTGCTAGTTCTTTGAGAAGACGGTGGTGGGATGTTCTCGGTCCAGACGCTTTGTGGGGATTTAATTTTTAGAAGCTTGATTATGCCCATTTTGCAGTTACATCAATGTGCGATAGATCAGGGTAAGGACTAGCCCAAAGTTGGGGATAACCTCACTTTCCTCATCAACGTTGTGAATACGACGAGAATGATCGTTGAGGATGTTTGCTTTGTCTTTACTGCTGGTAAAATTACACCAGTTGTCCACGAAGAGAGATGCCATACTTCGCAGCGCTGTCGATGAAGCTCCAAGAATCTTTTGGGTTAATCGAGTCAGCAGATCACTGTTGCTAATGTATGTCCATAACTTCTGTGCAAGCGTTCTGTTCTACCTCTTCAGAGAGATGAATTTTTCCCCATCCTTGTCTTCCTCCGACCTTGCTCGAGCGGTCTTGTTGTAGGCTCTCTGTTTCGTCTACTTAACCTCTTAATTTTCTGTTTGACCCACGGTTGATTGTATCTTTGGGTAGTGAATTTTGACGGAACATGTTTGTCAAGTATCTTCTTGTAACTTCTGATAATTGTATAACCACATGTCATTTATCTGTGAGGTTGTGTGTCATACTGCTGAGGAACTCTTCTGCCATTCTTTCACCTTCTCTGCGGACATTCTCCATGTTAACTTTGTCCCACAATAGATCTTGTTGTTTGGCAGGCTTGCGTCGACGTGGTATGATTGTCAGTATTGATACATACGATGTCATGGTCACCAATTCCAGGCATCACTTGCAACTGTTGATAACTAACTGGCCCGATTTGTAAAGAACAAATCGAGGGTGTGTTCCAGTCGATTGGAAGTGTGATGACTTGTTCCAGACCTGCTTCAAAGACATAGTGAAATATGCTGTCATTTACTGCCATGGTGTTACGGCCGTGACTATGCAATTATTCCAATCAATGTCTGGCAGATTAAAGTCTCCTCCAATCCACAACACAGACTTCCTGTGTTTTTGAGCGATGGTTCTTATGTTGGAACAAAGATTCTCCATGTAGTCATCCGAGAGCTTTGCTGGTCGTCACTGCTCCAACGATGATGGACTCTTTCCTATTCTTGCTGAGTGTAATATCAAGCTCAATAAACAGTGCTCGCAGTCATCTGCAGTGTAAAGATGTTTCGCATTCAAAACTCTTGGATATGGCAACTGCTACACTCCTAGATCCATACTAATCGATCTCTTCTGAAAAGCTCATAATGTAGACCTGGTGGTATATGCTCACTGCTTAAGATGTTCGAGTTCAACCATGTTTCAGTAAGGATATAATGTCAGGTTTGGCTGTTTCAATGGTTATCCAAAATTCGGGTAGCTTATTCTAATACTTGACAGTTAATTACTAAAACATTTATGCTCCTGTTGAGCACCACATGGCTTGACTAGTCTCTGATCTCCGCTAAAACGATATGGCCTACTTGAACTTGTCTAAATCCAACTGCTAGAGATAGATGACAGGTGGCATTCTATTGGACGTCACAGCTTTCACACATGTTTACCGCGTAGACCAGATGGGCCAGGATGGATGGTCCTGTGATGGGCGCAGCATCCCGCGCATCCCCGTTGTCACAGCAAAGGATGCAAATTGTGATTAAAAATATCTCCAAAATGTTGAAAAATTCAATGGATTCCACGTTTGTAGTTCTTCGATGATTAAAAAAGTTAATATCTACCAAATTCCTGATCCACGAGAAAAAGACCGATCGTTTGATATCAAAATAAAACATAACTCCAACAAAAAACACAAAAAAAGGGTCGAAATTAGCAGAGCTCAGAAAAACACTCGTTGACCGTTTGACAGACACCAACCAATCAAAACTGGACATTATGGAATGTCCAGTACAGATATCTTCTGACCACTATTGTCCGTTGACCCTCTCTCATCCTGGATGATCTAGAATGTCTTCAATACTCTATCTGTGCTGGGTTTAACTGAAGCATCGACTGGATCAGATTTTTCAGCGAGTCGATACACCTTCACGGAAATAGAGTCAGCTCGGCAGATTTTCATTTCCTTCGAATGGGATATCACACAAGCCATATCGAAGAGTAAGATTCCAAGTGACCAGATGGTGCTGAGCGTCCATGGTATCGATGTGACATAATCCATCAGGTGCTGTACACTCTTGTGCCATCAAAATCTAACCTAACGTTAGTCCAGATTATTCAGAAATGTTTTCAATAGAGTTGATTTCACTAGGCGTCTATCATGAGAATAAAAAGCACTCCCATTCACTCCCGATTTTTTGCCGATTGTGAAAAACCGTATGGGAACGCATTTAGTCTTCACACTAGAATCTCACCACAGTCCCGACATGGCTTTTCTGCTAGCGTGGTGAGACTGAGAAGAGTCAAAAAGGAAATTTGAATCTGTATTAGATCTAAGTCTTTACCAACTGTCAAATCTTAATCTTTTTTTTTTTTTTCATTTAAGTCGTAGAAATTTTGTAATTGTTGCATGTCTGACTTAAATATATATATCTCATTTCCTGGAGAGAAAAAAAAATAGCACTATGAGGGCTAAGTCCCTGTAATTGATGAAGGACCTAGATATGCATTTTTCATTTGATACAGGATGTTATACATTCATTCTAATCCATTTAAAGTGGCTTACACTTTAAATGGATTAATGAAAGGGCTTGATTCCTAAATAGAAACTTGACAGAAATATTCTGATACATGTTTGAAATCATCAATTTCTTTCAATTCCTTTGCACTAAAGCATTTAGAAATTTGGATGTTGTCTTTCTTTTTTCTTCTGCATTCTTGGGGGGGGGGTGGAAATTATATATTTTATTTGGCTTCATCAAGAAAATCAAAACAAACGAAAAATATATTACATACAAGAAATTTATTGAAATACAGACTCATCCAGTATTTACATGGACCAGCCTGTAAATGTTTTAATTCTTTCATTTATTTCATTTTAGGTTGGTTTACGTCAGCTGACATGTCTCTTCTCAGTGAGCTCTGGTCTCTACATGAATCCATCCAAGATTACAAGTCAGAATGGAGAAGGTCGTTGATAGTTCTCTAGACCTGGACCCGGACGATTCCCAACTCAGCCAGCTATCGGCACTCGACGAGGACCTATGGAAGATGAATAGGGGAGAACATATATTTAGTCTAGAAATGGGAGCTGACTCCATCTTCGCCAACTACATATGAGTCAGCACTGGAAGAACAAATTATGGAATAATGGAATTTGTTTGGCATTGCGTCTAGGATTGCATCTTGTACCTGGCCAGCTGCCAGCTATAGAATGGAGGATTTTCATGCCAGGTTTCTTAGTTTCTAGTTGAAAACTTTTTAAATTAATAACTGAAGCAGTAGGCTAGAATTAAATGGGTGTATGATGCTTATTGCACGAATTCAGTGGAGCGATGTGGATTTATCTCAGTGTTACTACATTATGTATCAAATGGATGTGGAAATGAATTGATGGAAAGCCCTTAACATTTAAGTTTGATTGAGCAATCAATGGAAAGTTGAACTTAGCATATTTTATAGTTGATGGTGTATTCATAAGAAAACTTTTCTGCATGTTTTTAGCTTTTCTTGATGCATGACATTGACTTGTTTTGTGTTGATCCTACTCAGTACTTCTAGACATGTCATAATGGAGTGCTATGATCAATCGTGTGGGGATGATGGGGTAGTGGGTATCACTTGCATGTGTGTCCTTGAGCAAGGCATTTTATCTATATTGCTTACCTCACCCAGGTTTAAATGGGTACTCAGTAGAATGGGAACGTCATTGAGACTGATAAGCATATATATGTCAAAGGGTATCTTAGCTTCCTTGTGGAATGGAGAGCGTACACTTTAAATCCAATCATTACTAGTTACTACACATGTATTTAATTGAATCTTAAGATTACGCTGTAAATATCTTTGAGCAGTTCATGTATATTTAGCTACATGTAGCTCTGTAGTCTATTGACAACTATACCATAGTCTATTGGTAAGTGGTTTTTCTAGGATGAAGCTTTGCAGAGTTTATTTCAGTATTTTGTTCCGAGTTTAGTCTTGCCACACTTAAATGTATGTTTGTATAGGACTCCCCAAACTACTTTTCAAAAATGTAATTTCAATACAAGTTATTGATGCGGAAAGCCATATCCATGTAAAATCAAAATGGTCATTGAATGTCTTCTTCAATAAGGAGTAGACCCTGGTTGTGTTTTACCAAGTCATTCGTGAAGTATGAATGACTTTACGAACGACTGGTGATCAGTTTTTGTACTAAATGATATCAGCATGTGATTAGTATAGTACCCAAGAAGATGTTGCAGTTGTTTGTAAAGTCATTTGTAACTTTACAAACAACTTGGGGAAACACCCAGAGGGATTTTTTGTCTCCTTCGACGATTAAAGAGGCAAGCTAACTGCAGAAGACAGAAATCCTTGTCTAAACAAAGATTTAATGTGTTTTCATGTATAGTTTTCCAAGTTATTTTATTGTGTATATTGTCTTGAAAGCAGATAATAAGCTAATTATTTTTCAAATTTTGAACAAAGTAAGATTTTTCTTTTGCATTTCTGTCCGTGTATCATGCACAAAAAGTTAAACTTATGAATCGGTGTAATCTGAATGCGTGAAAAAAAGTTAAAGAATGTGTTGATTCTCAGGAATTTTGAGTGCATTCTATTTGAGATGAAAAAGTGTTTAGAACATGACTGTATCTAAAATACAAAAGTACTGACTACAAGTCTTAACAGTATTAATGAGCAAGATATGTCCTTGTACATAGTCATTATTTATGTACACTTGCCAGTGTTTTATAGCCTTTTTATCTAAATCTAATGTAACTGCATTTGATTATTCTTTTCTCTTTATATTATCTTGATTTTCTCTCCAATTTCTCATTTACTTTAATATTTAATCTGTGTTTCAAATGTTTAATTCATGATGATTGTCATTGATAAGTCTTGTAAGATTTGTTTCTGCTTGTTATATAACCAGCTGAAATCCTTTGTATGCATGTGCAGTATGTTTGTCCAACTCATTAGGCCTGCCAGTAGGAAACTTCTTGCCAATACTGTATGGAATAATAAGATTAAGATAATTGCAATATTGGTTGGACATTATTGAATTTGTGACTTCTAAAGGGAAGTTGGCATCAGGAAGTTATATGTAGGAAGTAAATTTGATGAGATAAACAGGAAACGTGTCATGGATTATGACTTTAATTTGTGCAAGTCACATTTTGGCTGAAACAATCAACTATTTTTAACAGGGTACAATCAGCCAAAATTACCTAGATAGGTTTCAAGGTTTTATGTTACTTGAATATTGTCTTGTTCAGAAACTCAGTTACATGTACATGTATGTAATTAAATGTATACTTATTGTAATGTACTTTAAAAAATCTTTTGATTTGGGTTCACCCACATGGCAAAATTTCAATATTCATTTTAAAAGAAAGAATGGAATATTCTAGCATTTTGAATCATTTGTACAGAAAAGCAACACAATTACCAAGATGCCTTATTTGCCTTGTATCTTGAATCTGAAAATCATTTATCTCAACATCTACATGTACATGTTTGTATTAATACCTTTTTTCACTTTGTAAACAACTTGCTTATCTGACATTTGCAAAAGTATTCTGATAAATATGATTGTGCCAATAAATCTTAATGGATCAGTTTGGCTTGTCTAGTACTGAATCAGATTTAGGGGGTCTGATACATTAGGCGCTGCTGCACTAGCTCAAACTAAATTGATGGATCGGGAAAAAACCCTGGAAAAGGGAACTGGTCCTGCACTAGCTCAAGCTATTTTAACATTTCCCATTTACGACAGAGCATGACCTTGAACAAACAAGCCCGATGTGCATTACGCAACTTGTAACTACCGCCAGCGAATACACGCACAGTTGCCAATTTTGAATTTCGCTAGAGCAAGTGCAGCACCGCGCATAATAGCGCACTATTTCGTGCTAAAACCGCATACCAGCTTGAGATTTTTCAAACAATCATAAGATGACTCGGGCTTGGATTACCTCCAAATTAGCGTGCTATTTGACCACAAAGTCGGATCTGCTCTGATTGAGCTAATTCATCAGATCACAAATAGCGTGCTATTTGAAATAGCTTGCGTGAGCTAGTGCAGCACCGCCTATTGTTGTTTATAATCAGACCCAGGTTCTGTTATGTTTAATTTGTTATCAATATCAAGTTACAATATATGATGATTCACAAGGTACAAATGTTATAGTGGATGTAATAAAATCTTGTATAAATTTGTGTCATCGATAACAAACCATGATCAAGAATGGCTCAATAGTGAACATCTAGTAGCAGAAAAGACCGATGATTGAGTGTTGAATTCAGCAGTTTATGCTTGGATCTCGACACTTGTATGTTTTTTGTCAAAGTTTACGTTTCACATTACATTGTGTATATTTCTTAAACTGAAAGCTTTGTGACGTTTTTTACAGATTGGTTTGTGTACGTTGCTTTCCTGTGATTGAAGAAAAAAAAAAGACACATCAGCAAATGTGCCTTTTTATGTTCATTAAAGACATACAAATGTATTGAAAGGTATTGAATGCATGACAATTATATATTGAAATGTTTGCTACAATGTAGTGGTTGTTTTCTTAAAATTTTATGAATTGATCGTATTTGCTTTGACTGTATTTTGTATCTCACTTTCTCAGTACTTTAAAACTATTTTATTTTATCTCTCTCCATCTCTCTCTGCGACAACTTGGCAATGGTACATGTGAAGTAGGTACACACATGTAGGCTATACCCCTACATTGCTAAATAGTGAGTCAATGTAAATGTAGCTAGAGTGTAATGTGCAATGCCATTATGTATGCTCTAACTTCAAATGTTAATCGAATCAATTTCAGACGACAGACAGGATCAAAGGTCATATGTTGCAACTACACCCTGTCAACATACCAGTCAATGTATTTTACGCATGGGCTGTAAATTTTAGGCACTGTATTAATTCATCATTGAAGGTGTAAAAAGCTTTTAAAGGGAAATTAATGTTATGGTCGTGATATTAAATTATGGAAGAAACTGTCTCAAAGTAATTTGAAAAGGTTGAGGTTTAACCTCAGAACATGAGAATTCCTGTGTGTTTGTCAGGTTTACAATCAACAAAATGATGAGAAATTAACTGAATTCTGCTGAAAGTCGCATACTTGTACTACACAAAGAAATGCATGTTACTGACTAAATGCTTGCTTTCCTAGTACAAAGTAACATTTCAGCTGTTTTTTTTTTTTGTTTTTTGTTTTGTTTTGTTTTGTTTTGTTTTGTTTTGTTTTGTTTTGTTTTGTTTTGTTTTTGTTTTGTTTTGTTTGTTTGTTTGTTTTTTTTTTTTGGGGGGGGGGGGGGTGTCATAAGAATATATACTGTGTTTGAAGAGCAGTACTTGCCAGTGAACGTTTTCACTATGATATTGTTCCAAAATGTAAACACATAAGAATAATTTGAAAGTTCACAATGACTTTGTTTATTTCTCATAATAGGAGATTCCCTTAAAGTATAATTCATGCAGTTCTGATTGTACGCTTGAGTAAAATTTAGAAATATATTTTTGCAATGTACAATGTTGAATGAGTCACAGATTTTTTGAAAATTGTATCATTCTTTCATTTGTGAACCACAATTTTAGAAATGGTTTAAAAACCTAAAATAACCTAGCTTCAATGTTTGAAGATTTTTTTTTTGTGCAGGTACATAATAATTCTTAATTGGTTAAAATAAAGGAAATTGAATAGTTGGTATAAGCGTTTTACTAGTAGGACAGTTGAAAGAATTGATAAGAATATGAGATGGGGTTTGGAGGCAGGCACTGATGATGAACTAATTGACCAGTATTTCCTTTTGAGTTTATTGGTAAAATATTGACATTAATGTCTTTAATTGTATTCCATTTTGTGTGTAGCCTTGGTATGGTGATGCCCCCATTATTATTTATCATAAAAAATAAGAAATATTGATAAAAATATTGATGTTTTGAATTATCTTAGTTTGCTGATCAACATGTGCTAAAATTGGATTTTACTACTTTTCAGCTTGTTATTATGACCCAGTGTTACACAAAATATGGGCCTTATTAGAACTAAACTACGCTTGTGTATCGTATCTCAAGAAGAACAGTTTTGTAGCTGACTATTGAAGAAATGGGGCCCAATGTTTTTTATTTTTGTTTGTTTGTTTTAGTGTTTTTGTGGGGTTTTTTAAAGTATTAATTAAACCTCACAAAAGGCTTGAGCATTATGGAATGCTCATTGTGGTATCAGCTCTTAACTTTAGGGGAAAAGTATAAGTAGTATTTCCTCATTTAATAGATTAAGCAATTGGTTTTTGAGGAATAGTTTCTCATATGACAGTAAGTTTGCACCTACATTGTAGCTAGATTTGCAGTACTATATTATCCTTCACAACTCTGCCTTATTGTGTTCATACATTGACGTGTTACCATGGAAACCAAATACAATTCCTTTGAAGCAATTTGTATGAACTGTGCAACTTGCTGTTATTCTGTTTTGAGATGCTCAGATTAAGTGAATTTTTTCAGAGCATGGATGTCTTTGGTCAAAGAGAGGAAGAAAGAGAGAGAGAGAGAGTACAATGCAGGGTATTATATGCAGCAATTTAGCACTTGCATTAGGACTATATGTAGGGGAGACCGGGGACAATTGTAAAGGCCTCGTCACACCGAGTCCGGTCCGGTGACCGGTACGGCAAACCGTCTCAAATCGCTCCATGAGCGATCCCATAAAAACCGTACCGGTTCCCGTTCCGGCTATTATGGCATAGCCCGTGTTTGATGTGACCAGTCTCATTGCAATAGTACACGGCCGATTCATTTCGACCGTTTTTGCCCATTGTTGAACCGGAACGGGCCCGTGCCATGACCCCGACCGGACTCGGTGTGACGAGGCCTTAACACTTTTTTTTCCCTTCAAATTTGACTTATCAACTTTATTATAGCCAAATACTTGCTTAAAACTTAATGAAACAAAATATGCATATCTTAGCTCAACATATGAAAAGGTTTGAAGCCAATATTGTTTCAAAACAAGAGGTCAAGTGTTACAATTGCCCCACAACATGGGGCAATTGTAACACACCTACAGGGAAATTGTAACATTTTTTTCTTTATCAAATTTTATTCACTTGATGGATCCAAGATTGAAACATTAACCACATATAACTAATTATGATACAACATTATAATGCTTGACTCATTTAAATTATATTTTCCACTTGCTATATGCATGATATGGGGTAAAAGTTATGATAGTTTGTCAACACATTGTTACAATTGCCCCTGAGGAGGGCGAACATATTTGGAGAGATTTTTTTTCTTTCTTAGCTTAATAGGTATTCATGGTGAAACAGCAAAATACAAGCCTAAGAACATAATTTCTATATATATAAAAATGAGAGCCATAACTTAACCACATATTTGTCTAGAAGAAGAACATTGGGTAATGTGAGATATTACTCTCCTGCTCAAAAAACATTTGTAGAAAGTGTCATGAACCATTAAATCTGATTACACTCAAACAGCATGTGGAGCGATGAAATGCGCATGCTCTCTACACAGGTTACATTTGTAGTAGAATGTTTCTGCGAGGGATGGGACCTCTGTTACATTTGCCCCGTGTTACAATTGTCCCCATCTCCCCTACTACCTTGTCATATCTGCTTGGGATCGGGGAATCCCCTTCATATACAGTCTACTCCCATTATAATGAGCACAAATACAAGATTTTGTTAGAATCATAGACTTACTTAAATGAATGTAGTGACCCTCATGTTTCTTTTTCTCTGCCACCTTGCTTGTAGTGCTTCTTCTCAGACAAATATGCCCTCTACTATTTCTCTCTCATCTTCTGTTTTTACTTCTTTATAGCCACTTTTCCCCTTGCCTGCCCCCTCAGTCTCTACATTGTATCTCTATCATCTCCATTTGCTATCCTGCTCTTCCTACTCTATCCTTCTCTCTCTCTCTCTCTGTTTGTCTCTCATCCTCCCACCCTTTTTTTCACTTAATCCTATATTCTCTCCTTTGATATACCCTACACTTCCTCCTTTAATGTCACTGGCTCTTAAACACAACTGCCCCCTCCCCCTCTCTCTCTCTCTTTCTCTCTCTTACCAGTGCCCCATTTACAAAGTGCATTGTTGCCATCATTTTTTTACTGTCAGATAATTAAAAAGAAATAAAATAAAATGCACTATAAAGAGAAATCAAGCGATATTTGAGCAAGCGCACACCAAACTGAGTCTACGAAGAGAAATTACTACACCTGTAATTGATATTAACATGAAAATTTTATTCTTATATATTTACATTCCATATGTTGCACACTTGTTGGAAAAGTAAATGGAGCTATAACAACTTTGAAATCAATATATTGGGAGAGACTATGACGGAAAGAAAGTAATACTATACTATACAAGACAACCGATTTATCTAAAGGCATTATATTAAACAAATAATGAAGCAATGCAATTTTACCCCCAGTGAATCAAAACTCTTGTTGCCTGTTTCATTATTTTCAAGAAAAGATGGGTTCAGATTACCTTTAAAAGGTTGTTTTTTATGCCACGTAATTCATCATCACAAACAGCTACCAGAAAAATGTATGCTATTTAGCACACATTCAATGTAAGTATATATTTGTGAATGAAATTTATTTAACATGACCTCAAATCAAATGAATTATAGTTTATAACAAACAGATTTCTTTCATTATTCTTGTTTCTAAATTATAATACATGTAAATCTACAACAAAGCTGAAATATAAAACAGAATTTATACTTTGGTTTCATGTGTTTTTTTAAACTAGAGATTTCAAGCTTTCCAATGATACCAAACAATTGTATAAATAACTAAGTTAAATATCAAGCTTATAGAAGAAGAGCTTTCAATGCTTTCCTACAAACCTGCTACTCCTACCATTTACTCTGCTGTTGATCTATTTGCAACTTACATGTGGTTTTGAGGTGACAGGTCACATATTGACACGGTTCTTTCATAGAAAACAAAAAGAGAAAAAAACATTCAAGTACTATAATAAAGCATTTCTCTTGAATGTTGACATTTCTAATTTAGTGAAAAACAGAAATAGCAAATATTATGTATATGAAGACCTATTATTAGTCAAAGTGCATGTAAGTAGGATACATTATTAAGGTTCACAATAGACAGATTTTGGTATATTTTGTACAATATCAATTTTTTTACATAACCGTTCAATAACACAATCTAATATCACTTGATATTAATCAGAGGTACATGTATATATTCCAATTGCATTTGTTAATCGAGGAGACTACAATTGCTCTACAATTTAGAAATATTATTGATTTCCATTTGAAAGACTGGGGATGGATGGAAGTTCATTCATTCACATTATTATGATCAAACAAATAAAAATATCACACAAATTTACAAAATACTTTTGATATAAAAAACTCTGAATACATAGTACAAATATTTTGGAATGCTGTTTATCAGTGTGTACATTACAATTATTTACATATCTCAAGTATAATGAAAGCACACAACTGGATGGATGCAAAGTTTGTAATACTAATGATTATGGATGGAATCATTCAAGTGTGTCCCTGTCTAATACAATAAGGCATCTGTCATAAATTTCTGTACACTATACATCAAACTATACATGTACCAATCATCATGAAGCACATTCTAAGTATTTTCATATAAAAATATCTTTACAGAGTAAAAACTGGTGCAATTCTTCAAAACGGCCGAATACAATGAAGTCATTCTAATTGATCTCCAAATGATTCCTACTTTTTCAATTAAGATAGATATACAAATAGAATAGAATACCACAAGAATCTTCTCATTGCATACTTCTTGCACACTCCCTAGATGAATTGCATACGTTCATAAAACACCTGCTGCATATTGTCTCTTCAGAGCCCAAAAGTTATACATTTTTGGGAAATACATCAACATAAATTATCATGTTTACAGTAAAAGGGTCCAAAAATATACACAGTGGTTTATCCAGCATTTGGAAAGGGGAGGGGTGCCAGGCCCGATAGGATGGGGGGGGGGGGGGGGGGAGCGCCACTCAAAGTTTTCTGATTTTAACATGTACAGTCCATGAGTGGTTTTTACATTACAGAGGGGTGCACTTCCCACGGGCTCCCACCTGGATATGCCACTGTAAACATGTATTATGTTGTCTGAAAGCTTAAACCCTGAAGAAAATGGCAAATGTGACATGCCTGGAAAATATCAGGTGGAATATAGATTTGATGCAATTTTTGTTAGACCTGTTCTTCAGCAGTTGTAGGTTTATCTGTTTCTTCTGAAGATCTGTTCAATGGACAAACAACAAAGAGAGAGAGAGAGAGAGAGAGAAAAGAAGAAAGAAATATGGAAATAAACTCAAAATGAACAATATGACTTCAAGAGAAAATATATAAAATAAATTGGCAAGTAAAGACTAAGATTTAAGACATCAAAATTCATAAGATGTAAATAAAAAAATTAGAAAAACATTTCAATTATTAACAATACATTTGATATAAAAAAAAAAAATCATTATGTGTCAAAACTTACATTGGGTTGCAAGATTCACTTACAAGAAGACTACAGATTAATTTGATTGAATAATTGATTCATAAAAAATAGCTAGCTAAAACTTCTCCAATCTTTTCTCAATTATACATAATTGTTTAGGTCAAACCTAATGTGAAAGGCTTGGTGTAGATTGTATATATATATAACTAGGAACTTTGATACATTTTCATCATGATATTAACTGGCTACAATAATAATTATTATTTTCATCTTTTTTCTTCTTATTTCACCCATTTATTTTCCATTTCAGAATGCTCCGCAACCTATCTAATATTTTTGAAATTTAGGCTTTGTATCCCATGGAAAATGCGCTATATAACTTTAATTATTATTATTATTAATATTATTATTATATGAAAATTGAGTATCATAATTATTATCATTCTTACCCAGACTGAGCTTCGTTAGAGCCTAGGTCCACCGAGGCCTTAATGTTATTAGACTGAAGAAACTTGGTAGCCCATGATGGCATCTCTCCATTCTTGGTTTGTTCCTTGTTTCTCTTTTTCTTCAACTCCTTAGGCAGTTCAGGCTTCTCAACGGTCAGTGTGTCTGTATGAATAGTAAAAGATTAGATTAGTACTTTAATTCTCACTTTACAAGATACCCACATACGTCATTAAACATGCATTGTATTGATTTATTCTGCATTGTACAAATTATACTTGTTAAATCATGAAACAACAATTACATTAATGAGAACATTGATAGTTAGCCCAACATATTTCCCCCTTGCTTTGTGAAGACAGTGAAGATGGTGACAAAAGATAGGCATAAATATATGTGTACAGAATAATACTCTGTGTCTGTATAAAAAGTGAGAAGAAAACAAGATGAATCCTCGACCGCGCACGGTCAAAATTTATGCCTCCGCCATTGCGAGATCAGAAATATACAGCACATTCATCTATTGATTTTCCTTTATACAAAGACATCTTTGACCTTGACCTTTGACCCCAAACCTTATTAGTTCATAGTCCCTCCTAAATTTTTGACCTACATACTCCAAAATATTATAAGATCGTCTTCATATGGCGATAACTAACACAATACATGAAATTTCACAATTTGACCTCTGTGACCCTTGACCTTTGACCTACATACTCAAAAGTCTAATCAGATCATCTTCCTATGGTGATACATACCATCCCCAAGTTTGAAGTTGATATCTCAAGTGGTTCTTGAGATAACGCGATAACGAGCTTAATACATGGAATTTCACAATTTGACCTCTGTGACCCTTGACCTTTGAACTACATACTCCAAAATCTAATCAGATCATCTTCCTATGGTAATAAATACCATCCCCAAGTTTGAAGTTGATATCTCAAATGGTTCTTGAGATATCGCGATAACGAGCAAACGGGACGGACGGACGGACGGACGGACGGACGGACGGACGGACGGACAACCCGAAAACATGATGCCTCCGGCACCACCTTCGGTGGCGGAGGCATAAAAAATACTATCATTGTCTCTCATACTGTAACAATCAGAGTACCTGTTTCAATTCTATTATTAAACAAACAAACATTTTAACCACTATATATTTTGTATAGATGCCATATCAATCATTTGTTTACAACGTAAAAGCCTCCAAACATATTCAAGTACAAGTGACATTCACAAAACAACATTTATACCAAGCCGGACATATATCCATGTATTTCCCCTTTACTCTATGTGATGATGGTGATAAAAGACAATGTAATACGTAAACACTTGTGCACAGAGAAACAAACAAAAATCACTGATAACAATCACTGTAATGAACATGAGCACAAACTTGTTAGTACTTGCAAAGAAACTTTTTAATATGTGACCTCCTGGCTAAAAACCATCAATTAGTCACAAAATTTATTTGCATTGTGTCATATATAGTTCTGAAACTGGAGCTTTCAAGCATTTTGATTGGTGACACAACATTTACCTTACTGGCAATTGCTCCAGACTTTATTTTGTCTAAGATGTAGGTTTAGGTTTGCAGTCAGGGTTTTAAGTTAGGTTTAGGTTAGGTTATAGTGTTACATACATGTCCAGGGTTGAATTCAGCAATCTGATTAGTATACAGAATTTAAAGTGGAACAATTGTGGCCAGAACAAATGTCATGGATTTTTTTTATTATTATTAAATAACATGTTCTTGGTAGTTTACTCAATTAAAAGTCAATTGAGTATCATGTTAGGATATAGAGCAATGGATGTCGTGTAAATAAGGATAAACCAACCCTTCCCCCATTTGCTCAGTGTTCTTTATTTATTTATTGAAACTAACTTGTGGTTATGTGCAGTTTGGTCACATATAATGAATAAGGTTATATAAATGACAATGAACAGGGAAGAAAATGCAACATACACAAATGCAAAAGACATGGTTTGTATTGAGGTGTGACAGACAAGTAATAATGAAATAATGAATTCAGATAGAGGAGGGGGAGGGGAGACATGATTGGGGAATGTAACTTACGTTCAGAATCCCCCTCGTTGCCACTATCACCTATAGAAATATGCGTTTATGAAGATATAATGAGATGATGAGCAGATGATACACAGCAAACTCAAGAAGAATGGCAAAATGTTCAATACATATATTTTAAACTTTTTCAGAATATTATTCCACCTTTCATGCTTCTCTCACATATTCGTCCTAAAATTGACACTGCTTATAATACAACAATTAAACAAAACACCTTTTTTAATGAATTCAGAATAAATTCTGATCAGTAATCTTTGACACTGCCCTTTTCTATCAGTACACATATATATATATTTTATTACAACTCTTGTTTGCTGTATATGATATACATTATATTGCTTTGAAATTGTCAGTCTTTTCCCAATCTTTCTTTAGTTCTTCACAAAAAAAATTTAAATATACATGTACTTTAACATTAATAGACCATTATATTAATGGACTATTTGCAAGAACATTGGGGTCCTGTTTTTCTAATCTTTTCGTCTTTTCTTATTCACCATCTCTCTCTTCCTTTCTTGACTCGTCTCTCCTCTGTTCTGTCTTTCTTACTCCATGTATATCCTCTATCACTCCATTAGCTCTACTTCCCCTATAATACTCCCTTCACCCCTTTTCACCTCGTTCAAGCCTTTTATTCTGCTTCTCTTTTTTTCCTAATATCCCTCTTAACTATACCAAACCTCTTTCTTTCTCACCATTCCTTCACTCTCTTCCACTTTTTCCCTTCTGTTTATAATGCAAAACATCCCTACTAAACCTGTGTTCCTAAAATGAATGCACTCAAAGATTAAAATGAACTTTTCCTAAATAAAGCAATATCATGAAGTCCAATGCATGAAGAGAAAAGCATGGCCGAACAGAGGTGTCAGAAGACTCTGAGAATACAAAGCATGGGAGGGGCAAGTCATTGTTAACACACAATGACATGCCCCTCCAATATTTTCTTTCCGAATAACCTTCTGACATCTCTGTGCCTGAATGATATGTATGAAGCATAGAATTGAACATTCCCAAGCTTGGTAGGGGTATAGATGAATATTTCACAGCACACAATTTAAGGCACAAATGAATTTTCTCCTTTTCTGCATGAAAAAAAATGTCTTTCTGTATCTGCAGGAGCAATATGATTTAAATATAAATTGAGCTCTGGTAATTCAACTACAAGTTTTGTGATGAGTTTCCACTAGAACTCGAGATTATCTTTAGCATTCAAACATAATTTAATCACGCAAAGCATCTGAGTGGATGGTATACAAAATATGAATTGCATGAAATGGAATTTATCATATTTCTCATACCACATCACAATTCTCACAATGTATATTGGTGTGATATAGCTACAGTAGAACTATAATCACTGTATGTGCAAGGCTGCACATGAGAGAATATCTTTAATATCTTGAGAACAGGGATAGAGACAGACAGACAGACAGACAGAGAAGGAGAGAGGGAGAAAGGGAATGCAGAGTGGGAAGGTAGAGAAAGAGAAGTATATAGAAGAGAGATGTTTATACAGAAATAGAAAGCGAGAGTGAGAGGGGAGAAGGAAAGTGAGCGACAGAGAGTTGTGAGAAGGAGAAGGGAAAAAGAAGAGATATGGGAAACAAGAAAAAGAGAATGAATAACTAAGAGATTTTCACCTTTATTTGGTTCCTCTTCTTCTTCCTCTTCCTCTTCAATGATTTGTGGAATGGCTGGTGCATGCTGGACACTTATCTACACAAAGAACAAAACATCATGGAGAAAATTTTTAAGAGTGATACCTATAATCAGACACCCATTCTTAGTTTAATTTATGACAATAATAAGCTCTTAAAAGATGCATTGTGTAAATCTAAAATTTACATAAAAGGGGATGGCCTTGAGGGGATATCATAATAGTGGTACTAGTAACAGAATCATGGTGGACAAGTTAGAATCATGTTGAACGAGGGTAATATTGTTCTGTCCAGGGCATTGTATAAACTATTCCATGAACGTTGAGCAAATCAATAGTAATTATTTATTCACAGCAGGGCAATAATACTGTTATTACATCTATATGATATTGAATAGTGGCACTAATGTCAGGCATAAGTTTCGGGATGTGAGACAATGTGATATATACTATCATATTGCCAATTGATACAGCATTGGCATTGATATGCCCTCAATGTAACCATAGACAATTTTCATTTTCACCTAAATTAAAATGGATATTTCACACTTACTATAGGTGGAGGTGGTTTGCTTGGTGTAGGCTCACTTTCTTCCTCAATACTCTCCGATCTATAACGACAATGAAAAATCATCTTTAATCAATTGATGATTCTGTTTACTTGCCTGAATTAATAATGCAACAATAATCTGTTTTCCAACATTAAATTGACTTCTTAATATTTTTTATGGAATGATATACAAATAAAAATGAGTAAGATTTTTCTGATTACATGATTACATAATTTTGCATTATCATGAAATTTCTGGATCTGCTGCAACACAACTAGACATAAATTTACATATATAAAAAAAAAGAAGCTTTTTATCAATATATTTTCTTAAAAATTAAACACCATTAAATCTAGCATAACATTTGATCAAGCATGAAATGTAATGACAAGTAGTTTATGTAAATTAATAGACTTGAATTTGTACAAACTTAAATGCAATACTCACATGGCAGCTTGTCTCCGTAAACTCTGAAATACAAAAACAAATATGTAAATGCTTGTGACTTTTTATTTGTACATACAGGTATATGCATGACATGATTTAAAAGAAACTCTCATAAATTATTACAATGGACTTAATGTCGCCAAGCTAATATTTTTATACAAAATTATGATTACAATAATTAAACATAAATTGAAATCATAGCAATGTGCAAACTCACAATCAAATCCTGGTAACAATATCATTTTATCTATGTATATAAATGAATAAATTAATATTTATTCAATTATTTATGTATTTAATTCTCATGTTGAAACAGAGCAGCCTGTTCAGCTCGAAATACATTGAATATTATCAACAAGTAAAATTTTGCACACATACATTAAAAGAAACCAGTCTTTAAAGTTCTGCTAGTAAAAATAAGACCAATACCAAAACAAAAGCAATACATGCATAATTATCAGATCCTTAACAATTACAAATCCCAAGAAAGGCTCAAACATAAGAAGGAGGAAAAAGTACTTACACCTCCAAGATTATGTGACTTTGAATCCATTTTGTGCTGTGACTTGAGGATTTTATTCAATTCCTTCAGCTGTGGACAGAAAATAAAAGCAATAATAATAATAATAAAAAAAGATCATTTATACTGCACAAAAACTATAATAATATATTCTACTACACAGCACGAAAGAGATCATACATGTACATTTTAAAAGGCATTACTGAATGACAAGTAAGTAGTTGACATCGTAATCGGCTATCACTCCAGTTACTCATTCAAAACAAAAAAGCCAGACTGCACTAGGTTTAACCTAAAAATTTAACCTTCATTTTGCAAAATTAAATTGGTTGATGCTTGCTTGCATTATTCCACAAGCAATGCAACTTTGTTGTTGACAAAATTAATATCTTCCTTGGTTATTTTCATTGCTTTTAACTTTCCTCTCTATGTAAGAGTTGTATAATTCTATAATGATGTGAAGCATTTTGTCAAGCATCATTAAACGGTATATTTCTCATCGATTTCTCTAATAAGTCTGAATTCACAATGCTAAGATTTGTGCATGATGCTTAACTTGTTAATCATATAGGCCCATATTCACAAAGGTGGCCTAAAGATAAGCCTGGCTTAACTATGGCTTGGTAAGAAGGAATCGATCTGTCTATGTTGCATGTTCCTATCACCTTCACTGAATTCTGGAATCATGTTTTTAATTGTAAGGGAAACTTTGGTACTTAACATTCCCAAACAGTTTTTAATATTTCCACTACCAAAAATTATGATGAATTCAACATCTACTTTTCGGGATTGAGTCCCTTTTAGCAGGCCATAGTTAAACCACAGATTTAAGCCAAGCTTAAAGTTAGGCGGCTTTTGAGAATACGGGCCAAAGGCCTCAAGATTGGTTAGGAGGTTATAAGCTACAAAAGCAAATCTATATTATCATTTTCATTATCATTCTTAATATTATCATTATGATTAGTAGGACCTACCTCCTGAGGGTTCATAACAGTGATATCTCCTAGAATCTCTTTCCTCCAGTTACCTCCTGATGTATTCTTCAATTTCAGCTTGGGTCTCTTTGACATGGTGTCTGTGCCAGAAAGCGATCCTGAGGTTGACATTAGCTTGTCCTGTGTAGCATTCTGAAAAATAGCAGGCAATCAAGATAGTAAACAAAAAAAGTAGAATGAAACTCTTTAACCAACATTTACAAATATGTTAAGATTTTTTTAAATACTATGTAAACATCCAGGCCTGGTGCCACTTCTATTTTCAAATCCTGGAGCCGACACTGGTTGTATATATTGTTATCAGTATTTCCAAAATAGACTGAATTCACGATCTTGTATCTTCTTCAATGTTCAGTATTAGTATTAGTGTGTTAACCGATTCAGTACATCTATTCATGAAAAGACTATTTATTGCTGATTTAATACATTAGCTTTGTAGGGTAGCAATCCGAGAACTGCTTAACTATTATGGTTATGGTGGGATACGAAGAAAAATCAAACCTATAGCACTTGGCATGGTTTGGAGAACAGCATGAAAGTGCGAGATACTATCTGGGGGGGGGGTGGCTCTTAGAATAATAAAATTTTTTGATTTTATGACAGTTTTATTTACCAAAGAAATGTCACAAACCACAATTACATGACAAGATCATAGTACATTTGTGTGATTTATATTTCTTATAACAAAAAAATCTCAGATTTCTGAGGATATAAAAAAAACTTGTAGTTTCTTCATGTGAATCCCAGTTACATATCAAATTAATGTAAGAGCAATCAATGATATTACTTAGGAGACATCTACTTTCAAAATCATTGCTGTGTGATATGTACATTGTAGTTGTGTTTTGCGACTTATTTGTGGTCTTGCTCCAGTCATATGCTACATGTCGTTCTAAAAAAATGACATACTTGAACTAATGGTGAGTTTAATGGGAAGAAATCAGAGTCACTCCAACTTTTCTGGCTCTGGATGCTTTCCTGCGTTGCTTGACGGACCACATGGGGGCGCTGTTCAAGAGGCGTTGGCACCGGAGGCGGTTGACTTCTCTTGATCTCTCGGACATGGGAGGCAGGAAACCAGCCTTGTTCATCGTCAGATTTACGCCCTTCCCACCATTCATCTTGCTATAAATTCAACACACAAAAAAAAAAAATGAAAAGAAAAAATATCGTCATAGATATTTTCCTTACAATTACATGTACTACTAATAAACATTATTTCTCTGTTCCACTGGACTTGGTTGGAACTCCTCATGTCTCTAGAACAATCTAGTAAAATGTTGTTATTTGCAGAATGTAAAATTAAATATTTTCAGTGATTGCTTTAAAATTTTCTTTATACATCCACTGAAAAAATAATTATATTCATGAAGGTGTGATAATTTTTTCATCTCAATTTGATATTTTCTTAACCCATTCAGGACAATATTAAAAATGTTGTGATTTGAATTATCAACTTTTTCATAGAATTTTAAAGCATACTCCAAGTCTTAATTAGTAGTACAATTTGAACAAAATTTTTGTTCAAATATTAAGTATGTAGCAATAAATGAAAAATACAAGTGTTGCCAATTTGCAGAAGAAAAGCTGATCAAATAAATCCTTTAATAATTCTTGTCCTGGATTGGTGAGTGATATTCATAAATAGTTTACCTTGCCGACAACTTCAATTTCTTCTCCTACACTGAGAGTGAGCTCCGAGTCTTTAGTAGCTCTAAAGGCTGTCATCACTAAGATCATTGTCTTAACCTTGTTCTTTCTCTTCTCTCTTCTCTTCTTCATTTGTCTCTTCTTTCTCTCTTCTCTACTCAATCCACTCAGATCCTCCTCTGGCTCTTCCTCCTCCTCAGGAATCACAGGCTGAAATCGAAACATTTTGGAATATCTAGTTTAAAGAAATGTTAAGGTTGTTTTGATTTGCCATATATTATGTAACGTTTTAGATATTTTTTATTTACTCAATACTACTCACTAAGTTTTAGTATTAAAAGTAGTTGGTTAGTGGGAGGCCTAGTAGTATAAGTAGTAATAACATTTATAATTATCAGTTCTTTTATAGTGCGTCCCAAAAAGAACTATACACTTTTGAAATGGCTACCAAATAAACAAATATATGGTTCTTGGGAAAAAGTTTAGATATATATAAAGCTCATATCCTCAACTATCATTACGACACAAATTTTTTTGAAAATAACCCATTCTTCAGTGAACAATGCCCACTTTTGGGTAGGACACAAAAATTAGCCTGCGCAGGAGTTCGGTATTCATTTATCACCTTTGTATGGCATGCCAAGAGAGATTCAAACAATAATGGAATAAATCAGCCAACAAAGACTATTAAAATGAACTGAATTCAAAGCAAAAATCAATGATATGAAAACAAAACGGTGAAGAAAAAAATTGTGTATAATTTTGATTGTTTATTTCTGACTTTCTGAAGAATGGGTTATTTTCGAAATTTTTTGTGTCGTAATGATAGTTGAGGATATGAGCTTTATAAATATCTAAACTTTTTTCCCAAGAACCATATATTTGTTTATTTGGTAGCCATTTCAAAAGTGTATAGTTCTTTTTGGGATGCACTGTATATATAAGGTCCCAAAAATTAAAGCAACATTTCCCGGGAAAAAAAATGATATATCAACAGCTATGTGCATTAGTAGGAGAGGATAATTATTCAAAAAAGTTTCTAAAATATTGTCAATAGATTTTTTAAATCCGTGGAATCAAAGAATTACAAAGATTAACTGTCATGGGAATCACAACTTGAGTCAGACTATAATAATAGACTCAAATGCTGATTCAGACTTATCTCCAATGAATCACAAATAGAGTTTCACTTATAATTTTATAACCATAAACAATGAATTTTAATTTTAATCCTTGTACTTTTAATTTAAGTTAGACAACTTTTAAATCAAAGATATTTAAGTTAGGTTCCATAATACAGTCTCACATTTATACCACTGAAGAAAAACTGAATCAAACCTGAGGTCAACTCACAATCCTACAAGTATAGACATTGAATTTTACTGCTATCCTTGTACTCAGAATTTGGGTTAGACAACTTACAAATCAAAAGATTTTAAAGCTGAGTTACTTAGCAGACTCACAATTATATGACTTAAGAAAAAGCAAAGTAAAGTTTATACACTCAAAAGTTGAGTCAGTCTTACAGGTCTGAAAGTCAAAACTCAGTTACACATGTACTCAAATACTAATAACTCAAATTTTGATTATAAACATTAAAATTGAAATTCATTGATTATACTTGTACTTAATTTTGAGTTCATGGATGTAAGTCTTAATAAATTTCGGGAAACTAGGATGTTGTCTAACATTTGAGTCATAAAATGTTTGAGGTAGGCCTAAGGCTATAATTCAATTATTGAGTAAAAATATCATAGGTCTAACTCAAGTTATGACTCCCATTATAAACTTACAATCCTGGGAACCTGAGGTACTTCAAGTAGGTTAGGAGGAGAACCAGGAAAAGCACCAAAAGTAGTAGTCACACTCTGGTTAGTAAGCACAAACATTCAATTAGTAACACTTAACTTTCCACTTTTAGTATTCAAAGAAATATATCCCTGCTTGGGTAGAAAGGTTATTAAAGGAAGTTTTCAGACTGTTGAAATGGACTTTTAAAGAACATGTAGAAAAGAAATAAGAGAAATTATTAAATTTGAAGGAACTGTTAGTGTATCATCCAACTTAAGATTATTACATTTTAATAGACAAGAAGGAAATGTAAATCAAATATCATTATTAAATTCAAAAGGAACCAATCAACATAACCACATTAGTACAAAGAAATAAAAGATTATTAAATTAAAAGGAATAGAAGATCATTCTTACAAGGTTTAGTTAGTGTGTCAACTTTTAAAGAAATAACAGATTATTACATTTTTGAATTTATTAGATTAGATTTGGAATAAATAGTTTCCCAGTTGGATCATAAAAGCAAGGCAAAATACAACAAAATTGTTCAGATGATATTTATATATCAAAATTATTTTATTTATTACAAAATTCAATTTCTATGTTTGAAAAATGCCAAAGGAAAATACATGAGTCTTAACTACACATCATAAAAATTTAACAAGCTTGAACAAGCTTTGCATTTTAATTCGTCAATTCTTTTGCTGTATATGTGAATTATAGGAAAGCTTTTTTTATTTTGATCAGTTTTGTTCTTGTGGTCAAAACATGGAGAAAAAATATGGAAATAAGTAAATAAAATTGTCTGGAGTTTAAAAAATAGAACAATCATATCACAACAAACAAACATAATCCAAAGTACTTATATCTTGTAGTTCAAGAGTTAGTTATAGAACCAAGTCAGAGACAAATATCCACCAAGAATTAAAAGATTATATTAGTTAGCATTTCTTTCAAATACATTAATTAAAATCAAACAATACATACCACTCTGCTCGGTCGTCTCATTCTTGGACTACCTGTCGGCCTCTGAGAAAGCTTATCTTTTTCTTGTTCAGTCTAAAATATAAAAATCATTAATAATAATAATAATAATGTTCAGTACTTGTGTAAGGTATCTCATTTATATCTTATTTATCTCATCTCATTGTGACTAAAACCAGTTTGAATGATTACACTGTCTCTCCATAGCTATTATTCCCTGATAAGGCACCTTACTATTCAGGGAACTTCTCCCTACAGATACCCATTTAACCTCACCTGGGTTGAGTGTGGCAAATATACATTAGCATCCAAACAATTCTGATCATTATCCTGCAAGAATATGGCTTTCCATGAATTGTAGCCCTACTGTATAATAAGAATTTAAACATGCACTGTTTTCCGATTTCTATTTGAAAATGAAACTACAGATTTGTACCATTTCAACTAATTCTGTTTACTATGTACGAATTACTAATATCAAATTTTGTACAGAATTCACTAAATAAAAAATAAATAGATAAAAAAAATAAAACATACCCTGGATCCTTCAAACAGGTTACCAATGAATGTCATGGCTGAACCAGCAAAGCTTTCCTGGAGAGAGACAAATAAAGGAAGTAAAATACAATGAAATTGGTTCATCAAATCACTCAGTTTGCAATACATTTATACATAATTCTATGCTATTATTTTTATTTTTTATCTTGTACACTAACAATTTGGTGTTATATGCCATTCAGCCCTCAGGCTGACATGCTCATTTCATCTTTTGTAATGAAAACCATTTCAATGTCAGAGCTGACTGGTGCTGTGTATACTCATACTAGTGAGCATACTTTCAGTCATAACAAACTAGCTCGTATTGATTATATGATACATAATAGACGCTTGCGATTTTTAAAAGTCGCTGCTAGAATTCAGCTAAAATTTGAACAAAATTAAGGCGAAACATTACATGTCGAATCAACAGACCATTTCACTAATTTCATGCATACTCGTAAAACAAATGTTGTTCTTGAAAACCCGAAAGCTTCCCTGTAGTTCATTCTTTAATGACAGATTGTTCAAATACTTTGTTACTATGTCCCCAGGAAAAAAAAAACATCCACAAATTACAAAATTATAATAACTGAGTGAACCAGCGTTCTGCGTGGCCTTGAGACCAAGAGTATTTTTATTTGCTGATGTAGTGAAATGAATAAAAAAGTATTTCATTATAACAACATACCTCTTGGCTGCCATTTTGCTCAGGGTTGCCTCCTTTCTCTGTCTCCTTGTCCGTACCAAGCTTGTTGAATGCTTCAATAGCAATAGCAACAAATAAACTGAAATAAAATAAAAGTAAGATATTAATTACTCTAATCGTTTTACATTATTCATTCCCAGACAAGTTTGGATTCTGTTCCTCATTTATATTTCATTAAAGGTGATCAATATTTATGTTTGGTTATTTATTCTACATGACTGCTAGGAAATCAGTTAACAATTTGTAGTTATGGGTTTATCTCTCTTGAGGAGATATCACTGAGACTCCTGTGACAGATCAGTCACATCTGTCTTGAGGATATCTCCAAGACGTCTCTGTGACTAGAAAAATTTTGTAGATACACTGTATGAATGCGTTCGATTTTCCTTCAACTCAGGAAACATCTTTGAGACATCGCGGAGATTCAGGAGACATCTCCAAGATGGAATCGCAAACTAGTCTAAAACCCATCTCAAAACAGCCTCATATATGGCAAGTGAGATACCGATATAAGCTACAAGCACGACCTACAAATGCATGAAAAGGTTTTGGCGACGAGAGTTAAAAACTTACAAAGAAGAATAGGTGCGTGAATTTGGTTTTGAACCAGGACTGTTCTGGTAAGTCAATGGTGTGGACTTGATAGCACTTGTGAATAACAAGCCGAGAGGCTGATATATCATTACATCGAATATGGACTTCTTAGATGCTCAAGGAAAGATGATATCGAGGGCTTAAAACCAGAACGCTTTATGTCCATTTTTGTCAAAATTCAGGTATGTCCACCAAATTCATGTATATGCATGTGTGTTTGTGTGCCAGGACATAGACAGTTCTGGCAATCCATATCCTGTGAGGATATATGCAGTTGTGACAGACAAACGTACATGAATATACAGGAAAAATTGGTGGACTTAAAAAAATGGACATGGACTGTTCTGGTTTTAAGCCCTCGATATGTTGTATATGGATGAAAGGTATCTAAAGCATACTTACTTCATAACAACAAGGTTGATAGTAGTAAAGCAAGCTACAAAGTAGATACATGCCCACTGTGTGGTAGCAACCATTGCCTGGAATGAGAAGAGCAATTGGGAAAAACATCACTCATTTTGTCAAAATGCTGTCAATGATGACCCCATGAAGTGGAAAGTCTTTATAACAAGAAGCTTAGGACTGATATATTGGACAGTTTATATATCAGGTATTGTTATTTTCAATATTCAATAAACAAAACAAAACAAATTTTTCATTATTCAAATTTTTACATGGAGCACATATCCATATATCACAATGTGTATCCTCAATCTTTTCAGCCATTTAAATTTATATTAAACTTTATATTAAACTTTATTATGCTTTATAGCACAGCTTATTTACTTTAGACATATATTAACCTGAAAAGCCAAAAGTCCATCATACTTTATTAATTGCTGCAATGTTTTGAACCCTAAAGTTAACTTACTATATATTTAATATAATTATATGAAGTTAATTAAATGACAAGAGACAAAAAAGCAACACTTATTAAGAAATAAGAAAAATTATAAACTTGGTATTATACTTACAGCATTCATGATTTCATGCCAGTTACTTGTGGTTACTATTTGAAATACCATCAATAGTGAACATCTGAAGTGGAAAATAAGAAGAAATTTATTTAGAGATACCTTCTTAGAAATTTATACTAACTCATTGTAAAATAAATGTGATTTCACACGTTTAAAGTAGAAATATTTGAGGCTTATTGACATCGTTGTATTCAAACTTTTCTTCACTACCAAACAATTTTTACCAAAAAATGTGGTTTTCTTTTTTATCTCGTTTTTGTTGGTGGTATGATTTTACATTCAAAATTGCTCACTTTCATTATTTTATTAATAATTGAGCATATCATATTAGAGTTCATTTCTTTGGTATTGGCAAAAAAACAAACAAACATTCAATCTTTCTTCAACTTTGAGTTCAACAGTAAACTTATTTGAAATAATTACCAGTTAACACAATGAATTCAATAATGTTAAAGAAATAATGGAATATCAAATAATAACTAATTAACAAGTCAATATACTAGAACTTGGATAGAATACTTACGAGAATGAATCAAAACCAATCCCACAGTTGTATTCATACACTCCGGTATCAAAGCTTTGATCAGGAGGAATACCATAGAACAGCTCCCATCCTAACACTGATGCAAAGAAGCTACAAAAAAAAAAAAAAAAATAAATAAAATGATTTTAACTAAGATTTCTTCTTTGAGCCAATAAGTCATTTCAAATAAGACAGATAAAGTGTAAGTGAGTATAAAAAATGCTCTCAAGGTCACTTTGAGTGTGGTTTTGAAAGCATCAGAGAATGGACACGTAATTTCTTTTTTAATGAACAAATTACCTGATGCATGAAACCAATTAATTCACTGTTTCTTGTTTGAACCGGATAATCTAAATCTTACACAAAACTGCAATTATAAAGATCAAAATGTTGAATATTTTGACGTGACCCATAAATACAAATGCAAGAAACTTACTTGCACAGGGAGAAATGACTGGATCCATCTCTCAACCCTTACAATTCATCCAAATAAAAGCTGTATATAAATATACTTACATGATTATAAAGACCAGGATGATCAGATCAAACATGACAGGGAACACTTTAGTAGAGAAAAGCATCACCACTTTCTTTGTCTGTAAAAAAAAACAATGACACCGATTAATGACTGCATTAATCCTTCTAAGTCTGACACAATCATTTTTTCTCTAAAATCCCACCGCTGCCACCATTAAAGATTGGTGATAGTTTTGGGTGACATAAAAAAGGGTATCATTCACTATTTGAATTACCATATAATTTGAGATAAGAATGATATTACATAAAACTCCCCCCCCCCCCCAAATATTCCATATCTCCTTGTGTATTTTACAAAAATATCAAACACCAAGGTCCCGGCTAATGCAAGAATCAACTCAGCATCCACATGAAGAATCTAAATACAAAGATAATAATATTTGAGTATTGACCTAACCCAGTTATCAAAACAAGATGAATCCTCCACTGCGGTTGAAACAAATGCCTCCGCCATTGCCATATCAGAAATATATGGCACTTTCATCAATTCATTTTCCTTTATACCAAGACATCTTTGACCTTGACTTTTGACCCTGTGACCCCAAACCTTATTAGATCATATTCCCTTCTAATTTTCGACCTTGTGACCCTAGGCCTTTGACCTACATACTCAAATATTTAATCAGATTGTCTTCCTATCGCGATACATACTACCCTTAAGTTTGAAGCTCATATCCCAACTGGTTCTTGAGATACCACAATAATGAGCAAACGGGACGGATGGACAGACAGCCCGAATTCATGATGTCTCCATATGTCTACAGAGGCATAATAACTAAACTTCATCAAAATTCTAATTCTTATTGTCCAGAATAATACAGATATTTGCCTTCTATTGGCATCATGTATAATTAATCCAGCATTTCAAAGGAAAAAGTACTGGGGTTTCAATGTAATGCCAATTTTGCATGTTTCTAAGTGAATACAAAAGGATACGGGACTTCTAAGATTACCTGAGCGGAGTTGAAGCCCAGACGGAATGACACAGCTAAACCAGATATGATGTTACATAGACCATAGTAGGCTGGTGGTATGAAGTAGATCGGGACATTGGATGCCAGACCAATCACAATCAACATGATATCAAGAACCTCTACCACCTGCATCAGGTTCTTCCCTTCAGACATGATACGCAGAAACACTTCCATCTGAAAATTAAATCAAATCACAATATTTCATTTTGCCAAATAAAGTGACTGTAGATTCAACTTTTACAATTACCGAACAAGGCTATTTTGTGCTTCATATGACCCTTTATGCTGCTGTCACACCCTGTAACATAAAGAGTTACAACCAATTGTAAATTGATAGTAACCAATAGTTGGATTGACTCTGTGCATGCAAGTCTCAATATAAAACCAATCAGAATAGTTTCAAATTTGCAAAGGTAGCTGTAAGAAAATGCACAAGAAACAAATTGTTTGATTGTTTACTCATTATGCGACTCTCTAACTTACAGAATAAAGGTAAATGTTTGAAATAAGATATTTTTGAGAAATTATTGTGATGTATAAAGTATACATGAACTTACGAAGTGGTTTGAAATTTTTGTAAACATGCTAGAAATAATATTGATAATAATACTAATAATAGAAAACAGAAATAGAGGAATATAAAGAGAGAGAGATGAAGAGGGAGGAAACTGGTTAGAAGCAGAGAAAAGAAAGAGAAGGAGAAATGAGAGAAAAGAGAGACAAGAGGGAGAATACGAGAATAAAAGAGAAGATGGAAAATAGATAGAGAAGATGAGGGGGAAGGAAAGACAGAGCAGAGAAAATTGATATAGAGAGTGGGATAAAGAGGGAGAAAGATAAAGAGAAAAGGGGGTAGGGAAATAAGAAATAAAATGAGGATGGAGACGGAGACTGTAAAAAGAGGGAGACAGGACAGCAAAATAAACTATAGTAACTCACTGCAAAGATGGTGAGAATGATGGTTTTGAGAATCTGGATTGTAATTCTTGGTGTTTCATCCATGTTGTGCCATCTCAAACAGAAGAGGATGCTGTAAACATAACAAACAAGCGTATCAAAATACCTGTAATATGCTTTTTTAAACTATGATATTGGCATGATATCAAACAAACAATGGGTATTAATGGGTATTAATTATGTAGGAGTTGAGGTTTATTTAGCTCTAAGCTTGAAATGCTCTGGTTAATAGCAAGAAAAAAAACTCAAGTTACTGCAAGATCACAACATTGCTATACAATTGATAAGTTGTGGCTTGTGTCTTCTTCCTTTAACAAAGCATTACAGAAGATTCTGAAAACTCATCTTTTTCTTAAATTCTCCTACTTTTCTTAACTTTTCATATGTTATCTCTGATTGCTGTTTTAAATTACTCAATGATATACTGTCTTGTAATTGTAAGCACTCTGATCCACATGGGAATAACACCTAAAATGTTTATCGTACTGTTAAAGATACATTTTATGACATTTCACAAGAAAACCTGATTCTATTTTTTGTATTACTTTCATTCTTAACTATTTTCAAGTGTAGTTTACCTGTGGAAAAGGATAAGCACAAGTACTATCCTGGAGTAAGCACTGGATCTCACAACTTTCTGACAGAATGACTGTATAGTATACATACATAGAGAACTGTTGGTATCCTGAAGAAAAAAAAATTAAGAAGGTAATCAAAAAATACATGCTACAAATGTATCAGGGCATACAGATCCAGGCAGGGACACAGGGGATTTGCACTCCCCTTCCATAACTTGAAGACCATTCATTGACTGTAAATGATGTAAAAAATCCCTATTTTGAAATCATATATCCGCCACTGATGTACAATATATGTGTGAAGAATAACATTTTTACCAATAACAGCCAGGAGAGCGTTTCATGAAAGGACTTGTCGGACATTTTATCTGACAAACTGTTATAAGCTACTGAAATGCTTGCATCTGATTAGCTGAGAGTAAATTTGTCGGATAAAATGTCCGACAAGTCCTTTGATGAAATGCCCTCCTGATTCTGCTCAGTTTATGACATATTCCAAACTAACCCGTTCATTAGCTGCTCCAATTCATTAGCTGCTCCATTAAAAAGTGCATCCAAGTTACAAAAGTTGTTTGTACACACAAAACAAAAATCTCGATATTAAGAATGAAATAAGGTATTGATTTTAAGATGTTCATGATTAGGTGAATGGAGAAGGGTAATGATAACATGCTATGTTACGAAGGGTCCACTGGCAGAACAGTTTATTAAGAGCTGAAGTGGCTACCCTGGATTAAAGAGTCATTATTAGTATTACATATTTTTGCCTGTTCTTTGTTTAGTATACAACTGCCTCTTTGGTTGCTTGGTGAATAGCATTTGATTACTTATTCTTTCACTATTAAGTGTTTTCTTAATAGTAGTTATGTTCATTTTACTTTTTGCTCAAAAATGCTTCACCACGGCTTTCTTTTTACATTGTATTGTAACTAGTCTACCCTAATCAAATATAAAATTAAACTACTTGAATACTTACAAAATTTTTATTTTATGAAATCTTATCGACATCTAAGAACAAGAACAATTTTCTTACCATTTCATAGAACTTGTCTTCCTCAAACTCAAATGAGAGTGCTTCATTAAGTCTGATGGTCCACTGGAGTGAATCGACTTGGCCGTCATCGTTATGATCTAAATAATCAATTAACTGTAGATTCATCTCCTCCGTGTGCTGTGGGCAAAATTAATAGTTTGGGTTAGTTGGTTGGTTTATTTTACCTGACATTCATTTTTACACAATTAAGGCATATCATTGAAACATACCGTATATGGAAATATACAGTACAATAATACTCCATTGTCAGCCACTATTACGACAAATTATCTTGCAATATGAAATGCATCTTCCTATTCAATATTTAAATCACATTTATTTTCATACTTACATGTGGTTTGAGAATCCTGAGGAGCTTTAGGAATCTTCCATCATCCTTGGGTAAACTCCCTTGACCAAGAGGATCCAAGAGATTCCATGCCTTGGCTAGCTCCGCCCTCTCACGGGCTCGCTCTTTCTTCACATGTTTCTTGGCAAATGACCTGTGAGTTCATAGAAATGATCAGCAAACCATATATGACAAAAACTGCTCAAAATAATTGAAGTTAAACATATTAAATATATTCAATATATTCAAAGCATTGGCTAGCTCAGCACTCTTTCAAGTTTGCTCTTTCTTTACATGTTTTGTGGCAAACAGACTGTGAACTCTCAAATATGATAAGCGAATGAGAGTAAAAATATGACAAAACAGCTCAAAACCAAAGTGACCAATTCAAAAGAAACCTAATAATTAAAGTTAAAACAAGATTATGACAATCTTTAAGCCAGTGATTAGTAAATGCAATCATATAAATAATAATATTCAAATTTCAGGTTCATGTTACCAAAGCAGTATATTGTAATTGTTAAGTTATAAATTGAAAATTTCATCAGGTCAAAAATGTCTCAATATGAGGAACAAACATTACCATTATAAATAATCAAGAACAATGAATGTTTTTTTGAATATTACAAAAAAAATTATGACTTACCAATAGCTATCCACAATGATAGCTAACATGATGGCTGTGAGAAAGAACACACCAACAAACAAGAAGATTCCAAAATAGAGAAAGTTCCAGTGACTTTTTGAATACGCTGGAATCATAAGATCCTATAAAGGAAGTAGAGAAGATTTGAAGATGAATGTCAATATAATTGCAACAATTTAGCCAAAGTCAATATAATTTTTTTTAAAGATAGTAATGTGGTCTTTATAAGTGTTTGAATTTTAATACAACCACTAAATATCTCAGATCTTCAAACGATATCTCTGTTTCAGCCAATTTTAGATATCATACCATCATCAAAAGACTAAAAATTATTTTCTGACCATCGGATAATTTGCCTCTATCAAAACTATATTGATTGTCCTCTGTATTTGATTTTAAAGTTTAATTAATTTAATTTAGTATTTCATTGGAATATATAATGATATCCTTTCATTGTAAGGTGTAATTAAGACCATTAAATTTCATGTTAGAGCTACATGTATGAGGTTTATGTGAATGGGACCCAAACTGTTTATTGTACTGTATTGTCATTGCATGAACAATGTAATTCATGATTTCTAAGATATCGTCTGTTGAGAGCCAAAAGGGCGTTATTGCATCTTAAAGATGTTCTGCTGAGAAACAGAAGGGCGCTATTGTTGTACAAAGTCAATGGTAATAGCGCCCTTCTGGATCTCAACAGAACATCTTTGATCTGTAAGAGCGCCCTTCTGGTTCGCAGCCGACGATATGCAGATTCACATCAGTTATTAACAGCAACAATCATTTTATTAAATAACAAAAAATTCATGATAACATCAGGAACACAAAAGCATGACTTACTGGATAATTCTCTGTAGATAGTAGCACAAATAATCTCAGAGATGTAATACCCACATGATCAAAGGCTCTGTAAGAGAACAGCATTTAGAAAACATTTCATTATTTGCTTTCTACCATTTTACACCTTTTCCCCATTTATTCCAACACAAGTTAATGTCGCTCCATCATGGTTGAAGAAACCACCATGTATTGTTCCCTGGAAAATTCTTTGTTTTTTATGAGTGGTTTCCACATCCATAATAGAGCTGGTATTGTACACTGATAATAATAATAATAATACAGTGATTCTTATAAAGCACATTATACCTTTGAAAAAGGTCTCAATGCGCTTTTATGAGAAAAGAGGAAGAGACAAAGAGAGAAAAAGCAGAAAAGATCAAATACCATGTTTAACAATTAAAAAGATAAGTCTTCAGGGAAGATTTGAATCTTCCGACCGTTTCAACATCCCTTACATTTTCTGGAATGTTATTCCACAATGCTGGGGCAGCAAATTCAAAACTCTGTATAATGTTTGAGAAGTTATTTGAGTCTTTGGAAACACACAGGATTAACTGCAGCTCAAGAAAAATCATTTCTGGATGAATAACATATAATTTCTATCTTCTTTATTTGTTTTTGCCCTTTTCTAAAGGTTACATGTAAACTTTTGACATGAAATATTGGAATATACTTTTCATTGCTATATTAAGAAAGAAAAAAATGTCTAAATAATCATGATATTATAACTGATTAATTTAACTCTTTGCTTAATATTAACATCTAAACAGTGTTGTTACTACCAATATAAAACAGTGGAGACTCGTTACAAAGCAGTCCTTGGCACCATTAAATCACCTTAGTTTCTTTATTAGGAATCATGTTATATCATACCTCTTTATAACTAATTTCCACTGGACTTAAATCTGAAACAGGTTATGTCATAAATACTCACCCAACATATACATCTGTTGAGTTGCCTGTACAATTGTCACTTTCTGATTCTATATCATGATAAGTGTCGGTGTACAGGTGTACTCCAATGGCAGAAAACAAGACGATGAATACAACTATGATGACAAATACCTGAAAAGGTATATATATGACAAAATTATATCAAACACACAAGATGCAATCTTATTATCATACTTCTTTTCATTCTTTTATTACATTGCTTGTGATATCAATAACAATAATAAAGTGCTCAGAATAGATTACTTTCATTTTCAAACACTTTTGAAATCAAAATGTGTTATTTGAGTACCGTAGTTGCAGTATTATCAGTATCCACCACATTGGTGATAAAACAGTAGAGGGAGTATGCCATTGGTCACTTATCTCATATACATAAAATATGAAATGAATTCATGACAAGCAAATTCATTAATTGCTCTCATCCAGTTTTAGCCAATTCGTCATTCCCATTCTATTGTTAAACAACCGGCAAATGGAATACACATTACTCAACTTCAGTTTATGATCGAATAGGTATCGCTGTAGACACATGTTTCAGCTTAGTGTACAGGTGTACATGTAGGTGTTTTGGGGAGGGTTTTTTTTGTTGATTTTGATATACATATATCTTGCAAATTGACATATAATAACATACCTTTCCTAGTTTAATGACAATAGACATGACTACATCCCATATGTGCTGTACATTATTCAGCTTGCACAGTATGATGGCTGCCCGCAGACATCGGAATGGTTGAGCCAAACGCTGAAAAGAGGAAAACAAAAGATATCATTTGTCACTCTTCTTAATTCTCAATCAGCTATTAATAAGGAAAATATGCAAAAGTGCTCATGATAGCAATACAATGAAAACTCATTATGAGGTCCTTGGAACTATGGAAAGTACCATGCAGGCTCCCCTTTAGCTATAATTTAACTTTTGTTCATTTTTGTTATTATTGGTACATGTATTGATCCTCTTATTTTGTAATTTTTTTTTTACTATGTTTTGTTATGCACAGTTGATTATATTCCTAAGAAAATTACAAAATACAAACATTAAAAATATCATCATCATCATCATCATCATTCTTATCATCATTATCACTATCATCATCATCATTATATTAATATCACTTACCATTTCTACCAATGTTTCTGTGACCAGCATCAGATAATCAATGGTATACATACAGGTGAATACAAACTCTCTCCTGTAATCAAAATGGGAATAAAAAAAGATTCAATCATTGATTATTATTTGTACCCTGATATCACATATTCCGTGGTGACGGTGACATTTTGTCTCATTTTTCAGTAAAAAAAATCATAAATCTGTTATCTCATTGGTCAATCGTCCATAAATATATCACATATTTTGTGGTGATGACATCATTTTGTCTCATCCTTCAGCATAACATCTTAACTTCATTGGTCAATCTATCCCTAAAATATCCTATATTCCATCAGTGATGTTGCAACCATCAAACAGGGCTTAAATTAATCGACGGCCAAGGAGGCCATGGCCTTGGATACCCCCTTACTGGCCTTAATGCCTCTTTCAAAATCCCCTGTTTGACCTTGGAGATTTAATGCCCTTTTCTAGCCATTTGCATTGGTGCTGTACTTAAGAAAAAGTGCCCTACAAAAAAATGGCCTTGCCCTAAACTTGAAAAAAAAACAAAAAAAAACGAAATTTAAGGGCTGCATCAAACATCCTTGAAATGCACTTGGGCAAGAATTTAGAATGCTAGCATTAGCACAACTGGTGAATAGATCAAAGTTTATAAAATATGAATAATGTTTTCATCAAAACTTTACCAATGAGATTAAACTGCAGAATCCTGTAAGAGTCTAGACTAATGGTTTTAAAACAGATCAATTTTTTGCACCCTGTTTCACGTACAGTAGTTCAATGGGTAAAACAGAAAAGAAATAACTATCTGGCTGCAATTAATTTGTTTAGAATAAATAGATAAATAATGCAAATTATTTCTTACCTTATCCACCTATTTTCATCAAGAGACCAAAACACTGGCCATGATAAGAAACCCATGTGAACCCCAACATCAGCAGCATATACAAGGATACATAATGGAGTTAACACAAGGACGGCGGGTGATGTGGTTCTGGAAGGTTTAAAACGATAATTTGATGAATGAATTATCTGGATTAACCTATAAAGTAATGAAATTCTTGTAAGTTAACCCTTTACCTTCTAAGAAACCCATGTGGACCCCAACATCAGTAAGAATACATAATGGACACAAGGATGACAGGTGATATAGTACTGGAAGGTTTAAAAACCAAAAACAATAATTTAATGAATTAATCATTGTCTGAATTAACCTTACTACTAATAAAGTAATGATATGCTTTTAAGTTTACAGTAAAGGACCTTGAAATTAAATCCTATCCTTGGGAATTGGTATTGACAATTTGATTTTTGATTTGTATAATAATAGAATGTATGTGACCTGCTGGCACAGAACAACCAATAAGTCAGTAGAATTCATATTTAAGTTTTATATGTTTTCTGAAACTAGAGATTTTAAGCTTAATTTCCAATGACATATCAAACACATGTAAATTGTTAAGTTGAATGTCATGCTACCCTGTGCACAACAACCTGCTACTCCTGCCATTTCAATACTCTGTTGTTCTTTTTTGCAACTGATTTGTGGTTTTGAAGTGGTGGGTCACATAATTAGATATGAATTTACCAGAGGTATTTATAACAGTTCTTTAGGAATAGAATTTTGGCATACAGGCGGTCAGAGATATAAGCCTAAGATGTAACAAATATCACGTTTTCAAGTCATAATTCTGAAGTTTGATGGTTGGCTAAAAATATATTTATAGGAACATCAATTGCTTAAAGTTTTGAAACAATTTAGAGCTGAATTCAAAATCTCTCAGGAAACCCGATAAGCTTAAGGCCACAACTTAAGCTTTTAAATTCTATCCTAAATATCTTCACAGTATTATCTTTATGAATTTCAGTGCAGATAGATTAACATGTACATGTACATGTAGTTGTAACATTATTTTTACTTTAATGTAACCTCAATGCTCTTTCAAAGTTATCTAAACTTACAAAGGCTGGCTGCCATATTAACAAACAGTTTGAACCCATTTTGTTTGATCAACTTTATGGCCTTTAACTCGATCAAAGATACCGGACGTTTGCTGAATACATATAGACAGTTCAAAGTCTAGCATTCTCAAGATTAAATCCATTTGTTAACCTGTTGGAGACGAGCTGATTTGGCTATAACACACATTTCCCATAGACCTCAGCCCGAATATATTCGGGCTCAGTCCCCAATGGGTTAAAAAGAGACAGATGTGTATGACAAGTCATATACCACCAATGACACAAGTATTGACAATCACACCTTGTAACTTACAAGTATGTAGTGTAATACTTAAATAAAAGGTAGTCAATTTCAAAAGTGGGTTCTCAGAAATATAAACAATGAGTAATTCATACATTTTCTATTCTTTAACAATACTATTTAGTAAAATATACATGGTGGGATTAAGACAGTGCATGAACAGTTTGTTTATAATGAAGTACCTTTTGATATTTAACTCTTTGCACGCCACATTTATTTTAAGTAGAAAAAAGAAGACTTTTCTCTTTAATTATTAAAAATAGTATAACAATATTTGCTTAGTATGAACTACGAGAAATTATACCGCAGACTCAGTCCTAGCATTATCAGTGATTTTCAGAACTTTTAGCCCAGCCATTACAGAGAAAATGAATTATTACGATTGTATAGATAATAAGTACAATTGTGACTATAGTCGAAATTGGCAGGCAAAGAGTTAAAGAAGGTGCAATAAGCACTGAAGGGTGATAAAGTGACACTTTGACAATGCAAACATCCCTCCACTCCAGAGAGCCGAGTACCTTGGTTGCCAAGACTTCAAATGCCTTGTTTGTATTAATATGGCACAAAACTTTGAAACCGTTGATAACGTCATGATGCTCGAAATATAGACTAGCATTTATATGTTCATTGTAAAGCAGTCTATGGTAGGCCTATATCACACTGACATTCTTTTTCCAATACATTTACTTGAGTAGTTATAGTCCTTTTATTATGTCAGACATCTTTGAAACATTTAATAACATCATAAAAATGCCTAAAATCCATTCTACATAAAAACCTCTAATAAAACAGATTATAGTTTACTACCTGGAACACAGAGCTAAATATATGATGGGGTGACCATAGTTTGCGCAAATTTCAAAAATAATAAACAATGTGATATTCAATCAACAATTACTTATATTTTACACAAAATCAATGAAAACTATAAATACCAATTAAATGGCAAAATTCTAAACAAAGAAATGAACTAGGTCAAAGGTCAAATTCTATGTCAATCGCGCATTCTGCTAAAAAAGTCAGAGAAACAGTGAGACCTAGATCTATTTCCTGCAAGGGCGTTGGACAATGATTTATTAAGAAATTCCATCAGTCTAAGGAAAGGGAATTACAGTAAATGTAAGTCAAAATTCCATAGAATTAGATGATATTAATATCATCATTTTGATGACATTAACTCAGAAAATGATGATTTCCAGACCCTTATCGGAAAGGTCAGATCTTTCGAAACGGACACGCAATTTTCTGATGTTTGGTCAATAATTTCACAATTTGATACTGTACCATGACGAAAGTTTGGTCCTTAAGCAATTTTGGGTCCCTCTTTCTGATGGTGCTATCAGATTTTCACGATATTGATTACTTTTTGAGATATCCAGTGTGTACGTGAACTAATGTCACGCGCGAATCTTGTTCACACCACCATACTTTTTCAAATAATAGACCGGTTTTCTTAAAGTGATTTTAATTTCATGCACACATTTAAAAATAAGTGGTTCCTGACAACAGTTAAAAACCCACCTCAAACCCGTCTCAGGTATAACCTAAATCAGGCATTTTACTTACGTTTGTGAAGGAGGTTCAAAGAACGTCAGAATGAGATGAATAGTGGCCATGAATAATACCAGATATTTGAAATACTTGTTGTTAATCATCTTGAAGCACCTGTATTCATAGAGAGAGTGGGAGGTGCAGAGAATAGAAATAATAATTATCACAAATTGAACCTAGTGCAAGTACGTAGATAGATACAGTCTGTGTAAAAAAAAATGGTGCAGTCGGAAAAAAATTATTTAGGTGTGAAGTATTTTCAAATAATGTGTGTATGTGGTACCAAAATAAAGCCAAAAGATTTTCCCTCCCGATGCGCTTTGTTCTGTATAATTTGCTTTTGTAAAACAAAAGTTATGCTAAATTTTGAGCGACGAGGAACAAATCGAAATTGAGCACTTTCAGGCCATTATTTTTTTTTTTTTTTAAGCAGGTGTTTCTGCATTTATTGATTCGAAAACATAATATCACATTAATCATTATACATATACATAAAATATATAAAATAATTGATAAGATTACAAATGGTGACATTAACATAATAGCAATAGATAATAGACATAATTCATATAGATTTAAAACAAATACTAATACTTCAAATGCAGGGGCCAGCTATCATAAGCAAAATGCTTGACCGAATAGCAGCCAGGGGGGGGGCTACATGAAAACCATTTAAAATTAACGAGTCTATAATTATAACAGGGATGTCACTTATATTTCTCAAGAAATAAAGATATAAAGGAAAGGGAAACAGGCAAAGTGATGTGAGTGAGTGAGTGCGAGTGCAAGTGCGAGTTTTACAGATACTTAGATAAAAGGTACCTCTTTAACAAAACTTTAAAGGATAAAAGAGATGTAGCATGTTTAATATTAATAGGTAATGTGTTCCAAACATCAGGACCATGATGACGTATTGTTTTGTGAGCAATAATTAGTCTTGGATTTGTTAAATGAAAGTCAGATGAATGTCGTGTGGGGTATGAATGAATGTCTCTGTTGTAAATAAAAATATTTTGGAAAGGTGTTGGTATAGTATTGTTAGAAGTTTTGTACATAAAAATAGCAGTTTGATAAGTGTGAATATCGTAAATTTTCAATGTTTTGAAATTATGAAATAAAGGATCGGTATGGCGAGATAATGGGAGTGAGAACAAATGCGAAGTGCTTTCTTTTGAAGGCGCAATAATGAATCTATTTTTATTTTGTTACTGTTTCCCCATACTATGTTACAATAAGATATATGTGACAAATAAATGAGTTATAAAGCATAAGTAATGATCTTTGAGAGATATAATATTTTAATTTATACAAAATGCCTGTGCCTCTTGCTACTATCATGTTAATATTACGAATGTGACTACTCCATGTTACGTTAGAATCGATCAAGACACCTAAAAAATTTAGTTTCCGTTTTTTCATCTATGGGCATATCATTGATATAAATATTATCGCGAAATACGTATTTAGAATTAATATGCTTAAAGTACATAAAGTTTGTTTTATTAATGTTAAGGGAGAGTTTATTTGACTTTAACCATAATGATACTTTCTTTAATTCTTGATTGAGAGTTGCGACAAGTATATTTAAGTTCGGATGTGAATAGAATATGTTAGTGTCATCTGCGAATAAGATATATGTAAGTATAGGTGATGCGTTTACAATGTCATTCATATATATTAAAAATAATAAAGGGCCTAGGATTGAACCCTGTGGTACTCCACATTGACATGACTTATATTAGATGATTTGGATTTGAAATTAACAAATTGACGTCTATTATTCAAATAGTCTTTGAACCAAGAAAGTACGATCCCTCTGATTCCATATGTCTTTAATTTACTTAATAATATGTTATGGTCCATTGTATCGAACGCCTTCGATAAATCCATAAAAACTCCAATAGTGTGTTCTTTTTTTGAGAGTGAATAATTTATTTTGTCATGAAGTTGAACAATGCATAATCAGTCGAATAATTTTTCCTGAAGCCGTACTGATTGGGATTAATAATTTGTTTGTGTCCAAAAAGGTATATAAACGATTGTAAACAATTTTTTCAAGTATTTTGGAAATGCTTGGTAACAGAGAAATCGGGCGGTAGTTTACTATTCGACACGGGTCATCTTTTATATATTGGAATTATTTTGGCAAGCTTAGCGATTCGGGAAAAATGCCTACGGAGAGAGACAGATGAAAATATGCACAAGTGGAGCAGCCATGAAATAAATTATTTGTTTCAGTAAATAAACACTTATCCCGTCATGGGCACTAGATTTACTGGATTTTAAAGATCGAACAATTTCTAGTATTTCTTTAACATTTGTAGGATTAAAGAATAGTGAATGTTCGTTATGATTATCTAAAATATTGTGAAAAATCATGATCATTAGTAACAATTTTTGAGGCTAGATTTGGGCCAATGTTAGTAAAAAATGAGTTGAATGCATCAGCGATAATATTAGGATCTTTTTATAAATCACCGTTTTCTAAAAATTCAGTATGGTCTCGATCTTTTTTCTTATCTAGGATGTCATTTATCGTATTCCATAATGTTTTATTATTGTCTTTATTGTTTTCAATTTTCTCTGAAAAATACGATTTTCGTGCTAGACGGATAACAGAAGTTAATTTATTACGATATGTTTTGTATTTTTGTTTGATGTACCAATGTAGGTGATTTAAGTGATATTTATATAATCGATTACGAGTAAATATAGACTTGATTATTCCTTGAGTGATCCACGGTTGTTTATTCTTTTTTTTGTTCGAAGTGATTTTTGTCAAAGGCACATTTTATATGTAGTAATAAAGCAGTTTGTTTATGAATATTCCATATGAATTATTAACATCTTGCTCATTTAAGACATCTTGCCATTTTTCTGCATTCAGATCTATTTTAAGGAATCTATGTTGCGCTTAGTTTCTCTTTCGTCGAGTGATGTGTTCTTTGTTTGATTGTTTTTGTAATCGATTGGTGCTTGAATATATCGTGAAAATGGGTAAATGATCGGAGATATCGTATATATTACTCCATTTTTGTTTGTATTTGCTCATTTGTGAAAATATTGTCAATAATTGTGTGTGTTGCATTTGTTATTCTCGTAGGTTTATCAATGAGATTTAAAATAAAATGATGACATCAAGTTACTAAAGTGTTGACTAAGAGCTGTGTGAGAGCATGGAGAGATCTATATTAAAATCGCCCATGATGTAAATATCCTTGTTTTCACGAGATACAGTTTCGAGACAAGTTTCTAATTTATCTAAAAAATACATCAGCAACGCTGTTTGGTGGTCTGTATATTACACCGACTATTTATTTCTATAATAGCATCGATAATTTCTATAAATAGGGTTTCAATATCGACTTATTGAATATCAGACCTAACTTTATAATGCAATTCATTGTGGATATAAAACGCGACCCCACCGCCCTTACCGTTTGTACGATCCGTATGGTTAAGTGTATAATTATCAATACCGATATGGAGGGGTTGTTGAATGTAACCATGTCTCTGTCATACCTATTATAGAAAAAGGGAAATTTATTTAATATATTTAAAAATTCGCTAAAAGTATCAAAGTTTTTTTGTAGGCTTCTGATTATGTGCATTAAGCTAAAGTTATTTGGTTTATCGTTTTGTTTTTTGTTGTATTAAAAGCTGAATTAAATTCTCTGGCAGTATAATATTTGCTGTGGGGGGAGAATACTTCATTATCAATATCGTCCAAGTTCATGAAAGAATACATACATTTTAGTTTGCAATACGATGTAATGAATTGAGAGTGCTCGGTGCGTGCACAGTGCTGATGGTGCAAAACTAATACTTTGTGTTGAGTGTGTGTACATGTTCACGTATGCGTGACGGTCTGACACACTCTGGGCGAGTGGCAAATTCTGCTAAGAACAGTTGCTAATTTTCTCTTGTTTTGGAAGGACAAGTAAAAAATAGGGGGGGGGTAAATTGGCATTGCAATTGGAAATAATTATCAATTTGATGAAAATACATGTTAGCCTTAATAAATCAATTATTCACAGATAATTTTTTTCTTTGAAATTAATTAAAATAATGTTTGTAGTAAACTTAAGATCTAGGGACTTTCTATTAAAAACGTGCGACTTAATAGTCAGGCATTAGATAAAAGCCAAAACATAATATCATCCAGCTATGATGCAATAAATGCTATAATATTCTCAAATAAATATACAAAGTAACATATTCATGTTCACGTAATTCCTATATCATCGATACCAAAATGGACAACATTTCCTGTGAATATGATTGAATATACATTGACTTGGTATGGCTTGCTTTGGCACCAAAAATATAAAATAAAACAACAAAACAAACCAAGTTATATTCCGACAATTAATTTGAAAGAAAAGTATTCTTGCCTATATCAAAGTTGATGCCAAGATAAAGATATAAGGATTCGAGTGCCGGTTTGTCAATCAACTGGAAAACATAAAGATTACAAATTCGAAACAAAGTATGGGCACTCTTTGGCATATAGACATATTTTGATAAACGTACAAAATCTTTTTTCATTTTTTATAAAAAACAAAGTTGTTGTCATTGCTAGGAGGAAATGACCCGTGGGTCAGGACATATAATCGAGCAAAAATGAAATTGAAGTATCTGATTAACAATATGCCATAGAAATCGCAATATTGGTAAGAAAAATACCTTAGATAAACTATGTCTTGGATACAAAATATGCCAGAGTAATAATAATAATTACAAAATTTGATTGGAACTCTAAATGCAACTTTAGAGGAAACAAGATTCTCATTTGCATAACTATATAATGGACTTTAACTGATTGTCATTCGGGTAACGTAAGTGACCCCAAGTATAACAGTATTTCATTTGCATATCAATAAAACAATACATCTTTATGTTTGCCATTATAGTGGTGTTCCAAATGAACATGAGATGTGCAAACGAGAAATTCGGCCTATCATATTATACAGAACATGGTAACTGTATACAATTGCTGGATAAATAAAGATCTTTAGGCATTTGTGAAAGGAGAAAGAAACCATGTGTGGCAAGAAGCTTAAGGAATTCAATCCAGTAATTGGTTAATGGTACAATAGTTGTAACTGCGTTGTGGCACATGAATAATCATGAAAGTTTTCAAACAAGTTCAGTATTCATGAAAGAAACCTCGAGGATAAATTAGAGATAATTGGTTATCACCATCAAAACATGACACACGAAATCGTATTATGAGGATCTTATAACTCCTAAAACTAAGACGGAAAAGTATGCCCGAAAACGTGTTCATGCGTATTATAATGCATCAAATAAGCATAACACGCAAGTTTTCAGTGTTTATCAAAAAAAAAAAAAAAATTGTATTTGTTGTTTGTTATGTTTTTTTCTTTTGTTTTTTGGCATTCAATGTAATTTAAACAAAAAAGTGTTCCTCGTATACTTAATTTCATGTGTGTGTGTTTAAACTTTAAAAAGTAGGCCAAGTTAATACAATGATTGTTATCGATGACAAATTGCTACAGGTTCAATTAACGACAATCATCCCCTTCAATAGAAAGGGTGCAGTGGATCGTTTTACAAGTTTTTTAAATAAATCTGAATGGGAGTGAGATAGATACCGCATTTGAATGCATAATTACCTAACGTTAATACAACGGCTTTAGTATTTACATAAGAATTTATTCAAATTCTTATTGACAACAGTGCAAGCAATCACAGCTAAGGCAATCCTAAGAAATCGTTCTAGTACACGGTGCATATATTAAACAAAAAAAAAGAAAAGAAAAAAAGAATGGGATAGGCACGAAGGAATTCAAGAATTTCGTAAAGAAGAAAAAAAAAAAAAATAGAAACAAAGTTGTTGTCACGGTCATGTTCATTCACAGACCATGGGGGTCAGGACATATTTCGAGCAAAAAAATTTGGAGTATATGATTAACAAATATTAGATTATAAATGCAACGTCGGTAAGAAAATATACCTTAGATAAAGTTAACTATAAGCTGTGGATACGAAATATGCCAGAGTAAATAGTATTAAAAAGTGTTTTGATTGAACTTTAATGCAACTAGAGGAAAACAAGATTCTCATCTGCATAACTCTATAATGGATTTTAACTTGATTGTCGTAAAATTGATTCGGGGCAACGTAAGTGACCCAAAGTAGAAAAGTATTCATTTGCATATCAATAAAACAATACCTCTTTATGTTTGCCATCAGAGTGGGGTTGCGAATGAACAAGAGATGTGCAAACGAGAAATTCGGCCTAGCATATCATACAGAAGATGGTAGCGGTATACAATTGCTGGATAAATAAAGATCTTTAGGCCTTTGTGAAAGGAGAAAGAAACCATTGGTGGCAAGAAGGAATGCAATCCAGTAATTGGTTAATGGTACAAATAGTGTAACTGCGTTGTGGCACATGAATATTCAAGAAGAAGTATTCGAACAAGTTCAGTATTCATAAAAAAAAAAAAAAAAAAAAAAAACCTCAAGCATAGTTGCAGATAATTGATTATCACCACTCTTTATTACCACTTGAAATGGTTGAAGCAAGGGGATATCAAGGTTGATATCAATGGCTGTCTCCTGGAGAAGACAGCCATCACACTTCAATGATTTTTTTGTTTTGTTTTGTGTGTTTTTTTTTTTTTAGGGATGCATCATAAGTTAAGAATACCAGAATACACGGTAGGACATTAAAAATAAATAAATAAATAAATAAATAAATAATAAATACAATACATAAATAACACAGATTCATGAATAATTCACGGATAGGCACGAAGGAATTCAAAACATGACACACGAAATCGTATTTAGATCCTAACGTGCATGTTTTCAGATATTTTCAAAGTTTTTCCCTATTGCATAGATCTTAAAGTTCGTTCTTTTCTTTTCCTTTTCTCTTTCAATTTAAAATTTGCACCGAATACCAAGTTATTTTTCCATTCAATGCAATTTAAACAACAAAAGTGTTCCTCGTATACATTTAATTTCATGTGTGTGTGTTTCATTTAAAAGTAGCCAAGTTAATAAAATGATTGCTCATCGACGACAAATGACAAGATTACACATAGGTTCAATTAACCACCGTAATATGACTTGGAAATTATGTTATCGCATTGTTTTGAAGAGGTAACTGAATATAATGTTCCCGGTTGGGAAAATGCACAATCTTTGATATAATCCATCCCCTCTCGATAGAAGGGGTGCAGTGAATCGTTTTACAAGTCAATAAATCTGAATTGGAATGAGATAAATACCGCATTTGAATGCATAATTACCTAACGTTTAATACAACCGCTTTAGGATTTGCATAAGAATTTATTCAAATTCTTATTGACAACCGTGCAAACATTTACAGTTGAAGCAATCCAAGGAAATCGTTTTACTGTACGGTATATATAAAACAAAAAACAAAAACAAAAACAAATGATGCGACAGCGTAATTCAAGAATTTTATAAAAACAAAGTTGTCATTGCTAGGAGGAAATGACATAATCTGTGTAAGACAATTTACGCTTATATCAATACGGTTGATAGACGACTTGCCTAGACTATTACGATGCAAAGAGACGTATATTTTCATATTGGATAAATAATAATATTAATAATAATGATAATAATAATAATAATTCCCTAGATCGTAATGTTCTTTTCCTAATAATAGCAAATAATGAAGGAAAGAAAAAATACACTTGACATTAGTTTGTTGATAAATCTCATAGTTCGAGGATATGTTCATAATGAAGAATATGCTTATAATCCTGTAAATCGTTCATAAATGTTATAGAAACTCGTAACATGTTGGAAATTAATTCTCCAATGAAGAAGAGAAAGAAAAAAAGGGGGATTCCTTACGTGGATGTTCTGTTCTGTTTTCTAGATTTGCGTTGAGTTATATCTTCAATATCCTTAATCGTCAATCCTTTCAAAGTAGGTATTTATTTCCTTCGTCGGTATATGTTTTCCAATCTTTTTGTGCTTTTTTCCTTGTATTTAGAAACAACAATCTGTTCCTTGAACGAATAAGTTTCGTTGATAGATGCTTTTCCTTACGCAGACGATACGCGATGTTAGCTAAATTTCCGCGACGAAATTTCATTGTAGGCGGTAAAATCAGTCCTAACGGAGATCCTGGTACGCGGTCTGCTGGTGCGTCAGTGCCTAGGGCCGCTTGGGTCGTTGCGTCGTCGGTTGCGTCCATCTTACGTCCTTGGTAGGCGTGCAAGGATGAAGTTTGGCGTTCCGTCAGATCGCGAATTTGGCTATGATGGGGTCCGGTCCTCGTCGCCATCCGTGGTCCTGTTTTTCCGTGGAAGTCGTGGGCGTTCACAATCATTATCTTGGCTGCTACTTCAGGTGATAGGCCGAGCATCAATGAAGACATTTCTCAGTTTAGCAAACACAATTCTCATCTTGTTTTGACTAATCCATAAAACCAGAAAGATTAGCTTTGCCGCTGATATATTCATCATAAGAAGTTTTTTCTCGGGATGGCTGCTATGTCAGCTTTGTGCTCATTGCGAGGAGCTTTGGGTATTTCATTTTGCTCATGTTAAGGCACGATCACTGTATCTTTTAACGATGCTTCAATTCTGAAATCTTGAAATGTGGCATAGGCGTCTATTTTCTTGCAGAGAAGGTCCGATAGTTAGCTATGTCGCTTTCAGTTCACTAAGCAGCTAACGGAGGGCTGGGTCGGGCGTGGCCTGCTGGAGCGTTTGCCTGTGCGGTTTAGCTTAGGGTCTCATATGGCCCATAGTGGCACGTGGAACGTTCAAATTCGGTTGCAACAAATGACAGACAAAATATCATGAAAGTTCAAGTATAAAATCCGTTCAAAATCCGTTCAATTGATTGAAACACTTGATGAAAATGTATATAGTACGAAAATATAATTCAAATATACTCAATAAAATGTAGAAAAGTATAACATATTTTACCACCAGCCCAGAGCTGTCAGACGAAGGTGTTTACACGTCGGCGTTCATGTAGCTTACTTATTATGCGAAACCTATACACAAAGGCATGGGACGGCGTGTGATAAATGGATTTTTCTTGATTGTAGAAAACTAGTCATATTTCAAAAATTACAAAACCAAATGTGATGAAAAAAATTGCAGGTGAAAGTCTGATTTTCCTGCTTTATGAAAATACCAAACAATCGCAGGCTGTGATTAATCTTCATACTATAAAGAAATGTTTTCCACTTGTACCATTTTATTTGACACAGACTGTATATTCAGCTATGGTGGTTCAGAGTTCCTTTTACTCTGTTCTAGTGTCCCAACTGAAGAAAAACAAATTTAACTTGGATTCATAAAAATTTAGAGATTTGAAATACCGGGGTACAGGTATTTTCATCAATTCAATCACAATGAAATTGAAAAAGTTGTAGATTCAAGTGGTCGCAACTTTGCAACCCCACTAAATGAGTATTATATTGTATAGGGCTTTCTTCAATAGACCTATCTTGCCTGTGTCAAAGAATATATATATATACTAGCATACAGGAATAAAACTCTCTATAATATCATTGTACAATTTTGTACGATTTGAAGGGGAAAAAATCATGATTTTGATTCTGCATGTATTTTTTTTTTTTTTACATGTCATCAAAATGATTACTAAGAATAATCAGTAATCTGGTCCGAGGCATTCAAATGGAATTTATGTTTGGTTTGAAAACATAAATTGCTTTTATTCAAGTTCCCTAGATATTTATCTCAAAACATAAAATAACATTGGAAATAAACAGGAAATGTCAAAACCCCAAATAACTTTTGTTTATACTGTACTGTGCACAAAGTACACATTTAGAAACAGTTTTCCGATAGTAGGCCTAGAAGTCCTATTACAGTACAGGCATACCCACTCAAGGTGTTTTGTAAAGAAATCAATACACCATGTAGTGGCTATTGAGAGAAAAATAGCTCTGCAGACTGTAACAATAGAGAGCATCCACTTCACTTTCTTTGGCAAAACAGGTATATCAGCCACAAAAGAGATAATCAATCATACTGAGCAAAAATTATATCCGGATTCAATACTTTCTGAAAGTATCAATTTAATAATAAGATATAGGTCTCTTGCGAACATTATAATAATTCTGAGTCATACTCAATGTCTCTTTCCAAATACAGGTAACTTTGTGTAAGTTGAATCTGTTGGGAGCACGAAAATATGTTGGATTAAGGAGAATTTCGACTTACAAGAGGTGAATGCATTGCATAATCAGGTCTAAAGACTTGCATTGACTAATTAAAACCGATTAACTTTTAGAAGGTCAACTTATAGCTGACTGCATATTATGTATTGTACTTGTGAAAACGTGTGTTTGTCCTATTTGATATTTGAAATGTAATACGAAAACTTACGTGTACTGAAAACCGTAAGTGGCCATGTTCGCGGTAGTTTTATTTTCGCGAATTTTGTAAAAATTTCCATATCAACATAAGGGTATTTATAGTAATGGAAACATAAAAAAACTGCAAAATTATCCACTCGCGAATTTCCTAAACTAGTCCAAAATCGCGAAAATATTAGCTTATGTCCAATGTCTGAGAAACGTTTTACTTTTTAGCTATAATCCTTGGTCCTAGGATATTTACATGAATATGCAACTTGCTTTATATGTCCAATTGTGTGCTTTACGAAAAGGATTATCAATATATCCAACTCAATGCAAGTAAAATATCATCTCACAAACTTTGTAATAATATTTTGAAAAGCAATATAAATTACCATCTGCCCTGCTTAGACTTGAAGAAAGCTCTAGCCTTGCCATATTTGCCTCGTCCACTGATAGCATCATCGATATGAGCTGCAGCCAGCTTCAACTCTCGATCTTCTCCTTTTAGCTCAGTGAATGTCTCAGTCAATGCATCATTCTGGATTCGATCATGGACAATGTTTCAGTAAATTCATACAATTGTAACAAATTTAAACAATATTTAGATTTTTTTTTCCAGAAAAACATTGTTCTGAAGTACCAGTATACAATATGTTGATCTCATTCAATACAATCCAAACGCATTGGTGATAGTCGTCTAAATTTTAAGAAACCTTTTTTTCCAGAGGATTAAAAACAATTTCCCTAAATTAAGAGTGAATGAATACATAATTTTTGTCAAAACTTCATACCAATAACTTGTGATGTGCAATATAAATTTAAGTTTGCAATTTTATTTAAGAGGCTATCTAGGATAAAAGGCACCAATATACTTTCATCAAGAAATATCTACAGGGTGTTGTAATATAAACTTCTAGAGTGAAGTTATATAAAGATACATTTCTAATGAGCAATATAGCTTTTTATGTGTTTATTCTGAAATATCTACCTTATATATTTTTCATCAAATAAACAGAATCAAAATTTCATCCACACAAATTTTAAATTACCTAAAGTGGTCTTTTATCAATTTTCAATTTTCTTCTAGAAATTGAACTTACCCCATCAATCTTGGGTACAAGAACCAAAGCAGGTGTGAGGAGCCCATACAATGCAAAGTTCTCTTGACTTGCCCTCTGTTTGAATGTTCTCATAAACACTTGATTTGCCCTACTCGTTTTCCTGGATTTCTCGCTAGGATCACTGACTGTTTTCACCGACGATCTTTTCTCGGACCCCAAGGAATCAACTCCGCTATCAGGGGTAGAAACTTTCCCGTTACTTGTCTGATGGGGCTTCTCAAAAGCCTGAGTGTTGTCCGGGAGAAAGGGATGGATGTTATTGTTTTTGTTGGTATGTATTTCATGAGGAGTTTGTTTGTCATTAATGGGTTCAACCCTGTTGTTCCTGAGAGGAGAACTTCGACCGTTTGGTGACGTTCTTCCTCCGGGTAACGATGTCCTTTTTTCATCAGAGGAAGGTTTTTGTTCATCCTGCTGGTTAGGTTCAACAGTGATCTTAACATCAGGTTTATCATAATCCTCCACAACCATTATCGATGGAGGTGGTGGTGTCCCCTGCCTCAGCGCAGGTGTGATTCCTAGCGAACCGTTTAAAGATTCGTTCAAGAGCGGGAACTTGTCCTCGGCTCCTTTCTTCACTGCCTTTGAAGGCTTCTTCTCCTCTTTTTCCTCCTCCTGTTTGACTGGAGTCGGTTGTCCATCGTCTTCGTCATCACTCTCCAGCTCCATCAGCATCTTCCGGTAAGCCTCCTCCATCTCTGCCCGTTGTTTCTCATCATCCCCACCGTCCTCCATCTCCCGCTTCGTCGAACCACGCTTTTTCCGTCTGTTTAATTTAAATGACCCACTGTAATTCATCAATGTTGTCCATCTCGAAGAGATTTTAATAGAAGAAAGCAAACTACATAATGCTTGATTATGAAGTCATCGATGCATACAAAGAGATGGATCTCAGCAATTAGGCTCCATGTCTGATCTCTTTTTAAAAAAATTGTGCCCAGATCCTGCAAAACAAAAAAGACAAAGAGAAATCAATTTTCATTCATTAATGAAAGCACAATTGCGTTTTACAATGCAGCTTGACAGGGAAATAATTGTTATGTAAATAACCTTGTTGAACATCCACTTGTTGCAAACACAATACAACTATTGGGACGAGCATGCTAAAAACCTTAATTAAATTGGCATATCACAGCGTCCAAATATTGCGTTTTTTTTAGAGGAGTATTGCACTCAGTCTATTTTCCTTCTAATTTTCAATAAATTTAATGACTGTAAGTATGTTTAGGCCCTACTTTTTTAATTAAAAATGTGTGTTTTTTTTATGTGAAACATAGGCCTACATGTAGACAGGTCAGCAAATCAAAATAATGAAACTCATTTGTGCGTATTGTTAAAAATATACACTGGTGGCCAAAATTATTAGAACACCAAGCACATTTAAATGATTTTAGTTGTTTTCATTCAGTTAACTATTTATATACCTATAAAATGGTTGAAATATCTGCGAAAGTCATCATTGTGCTTTAAAAACTAAATAATATAGCTTTTGGAACTCGCACCCATTTACCCCACCAATTGAAAAATAAAAAAAATTACCCCTATCAGGATCAAAGTGTTATAACGTTAGAAATATTAAGTTTCTTCTTACAAAAGTATACATTTTCAGAAAGGAAATCTCCTGGGAATTTCAATAATGGCACTCAAAATAAGGTAGGGTCAAGTGGTAACATCTTACGTGGGGATTTTTTGAATAATTTTGAGGGGCCCCAAATTTTTCATTTGGAGCCCCTACATGTATTTAAGTCCTAGCTCTTTAAATCTATCACCATATTTGAATGGCTATTGAAATTTTCTCAGGAAATATATATTTTAAAGGAATTTCTTAATTTTATGAATAATAATCCCAACCTTAAATGGGCAGGATTATTTTGGTCATCTCATGGCCAGAGGAGGGGGCCCATGCACCCCCTCCAAACATGATAAAATTTTCTGAAACTTGGCAGGTATTTGGGGCATATCCGAATGAATAAGCCTGTAAAGTTTCATATGTTGAACTCAAATACTTTTTAAGTTATTGGCATATTAATTGTCATTTCACATATCTGCATTTGATACTACTTTTACAATACAAAGTCTATGGGAGAGCTGACCGCGCATAGTGTGACCATTTTTGAAACTGCGCATTACCCAATGGTCGAAACTATAAATTTGGTATCACAAGATGCGTAAGACTCTATGCTAAAAAGACATGAAAACTTTCTGCATCAAAAAGTTATCCCTAAACTTACTTCTGCAAAAAAACTTAGGCCGTTCAGAATCACATAGACTTTGTGTAGTCTCGGGTGTTCTAATAATTTTGGCCACCACTGTACAGTGTGTCCCACAAAAAATGCTAATGGCACTTTAGATGGGTATAATATTAAAATTACAATATTATATTCTTTATAACTTTACACCTGTAAACTACCATTTGTTTTCTACAACTGGATGAAATTTTATGTGATATGGTCCAAGAATCACAAAGATATGAGCATTTTGTCATTACACATCAGGAAACCTCTCCATCCAAGTTTGTATAGTAGTACCAGATGTATAGTAGTACCAGATGTATTGAATAAAACAAACCCAAGTTTGATCATTAATACTTTGATAAATATTTCAGTAGTAATTATGAAATTTATATCACTGTAAGTGATAAAGTGCAACTCATTACCATTTTAATGATACCTTTCTCAGCTCACCAATATCATGTACCACTGAACCCCATTGTTTTAAATATGTCTTGCGAAATTGTGAGTGGTTCACTTTCACGCTCATTGATGATCAAAGTTGGGTTTCCTTTCAGGCACAATCTCAAAGAGCATGAAAGTGAACACTCAGAATTTTGCAAGACTTTTTCAGAACAATGGGGTTCAGTGATGCGTGATGTTGGTGAGCTAAGGGACAAATCATTAGAATAGTAATGAGTTGCACTTTACAGTGATATAAATTTCATAATCACTACTGAAATATTTTTCAAATTATTAATGATCAAACTTTGGTTTCTTTTATTCGATATACCCGGTACTACTTAATAAAAAACTTGGATGGAGAGGTTTCCTGATGTGTGATGAAAAAATGCTCATATCTTTGTGATTATTGGACCATATCACATAAAATTTCACCCAGTAACAGAAGATGAACTGTAGTTTACGGGTGTAGAGATATAAACAATATAATATTGTAGTTTTAATATTATACCCATCTAAACGGCCATTAGCATTTTTTGTGGGACACACTGTATGTACCATGTACAGGGCAAGGTCTATATTTGAAGTAATACATATTTTGCTACATGTACAAATGTACATGTACTTTTTGGGAGTATTGGTAAACAAAACTACTATGAATTTTGATGCCATGTTGTATCATTATTAAAGAACTTTGTTTATTTAACAAAATATGATGCAATTTATGAATCATTGTGTTTCAAAAGTACTGTATCCATAATGTCCCGACATAATGTCCAAACTTAAGGAACGATCACTTATCGTATAAGAAGTTTGTCAATAGTTGGAAATCATTTAAAAACAGGTCGATTTTCATGAAATCGTAAGCAAGTTCTTTTGAAATGGGTGAGAAACAGAAATAAACAAAATATGGACAACAGAAATCAACAAAATATGGTCAACAATTTGACAGTTACATTGTGTCTACGGTAACTTTTTAGTCCATTTCTTGAGACAAAATAGAATTTCCACAGATCATCTAGATTGTATAAAAGAAAAGAAAACATATTTAATTTTGCTTTTTGCCAACTGGTCTTTATTCCCCTGAGTATAACTCTTAGTTAAAATATCTGAAATTATATATGAAGGCCAGAGTTTACATCCAATAACGTTTCTTTTCCAATGGGGAAGGGGTGGGGGAATTTAAAAAAAATTATTACAAGTATGTAAGAAATGTCATCATTTTATTTATTTATATATATTTATTTATTTTATTTTATTTTATTTTTTATTTTTTATTTTTTATTTTTTATTTTATTTTATTTTATTTTATTTTTTTTTTTGGGGGGGGGGGCTCGTGTCATTTTCATATTTTTAAACAAAACTTACATTGTAGAGATGTTACGTTATTTGCCATTACTATCAAGTGGATTTTTCAGTGTGCATTTTGTAGTTTTACATTGTACAACTGTAGGCCATGCACTACAAAATAAGATACTTTTATTTTTTTCCTCTCATTTTTATACAATACTTCTCTGAAAATAATGCAGTTTGACATGTACATGTATATCATGCATCCCGTTATTTATAGAGCTGTCTTTCCAACTCCCTTTTCCTATTTACGTAATTGTCTGCGTTGTTGGGTATCCAAGAAACAGCTTAATGATTTGTTTGAGTGCTTGTAAAGGTTTTTTTCTGCACTCCTCTACAGTTCAGTGATCACAATATTGGGTTGTGTGCTTTGGGCTTTAGTCCTTGGGATTGTGATTCCATTGTTTGGAATGGGTGGGGGGGGGGGCTCTTGAGTTGCTTTAATACTACTGACAGTAATATAGTTACAGGACAGTTATAATGCATGTGTAAGTCTTGTGTATCTACAAAATGATACCCTTCAGCGCAAAACTAGAGCTCTGTATATTTTCTAAGTCGCTAATTAACGTTACATTGGTGCAAATAAAGGGAAACATGTTTTTTTTCTTCAAAATAAAACATTGATGTGATGGTTCTTACTGTAACATGCCAGGTTACTATAGAGTAAACTGCAAATTAAGTTTCTAGGCCGATATTTACGATGAATATGATTGTAGTCTCCAACTCCACGAAAATAGTCATGAAGAATAAATTCTGGCAACATTTAGGTGGTTTTGAACTGGTGGATAAAGACTTGATCCGGACATGCCCTCCACCTTCATCCCCAAAGTTGAGGGGCAATTGTATGACACTTGATTATCCTTATTATAATTGCTTTTTGTTATGAATGTTATAAAGCTTCACGGGAGGGCTATCTTTAGAAAGAATACACTACATCGGTGGCACGGTCTGGTCTGCATGAATAAAAATCAAAGTAAGACATTTTGAATCAAGAGGGATTTCCCCTGCCCCATGCATTACATCAGATGCATTGATACTTGAACAATAATATTAACTCTCCCCTATGTAAAACATAGATTACCTGACATACAAAATCAATCAATCAATTTGAGGTTAAAGGAGAAGACCAGGAACCAATGTACATGTAGCAGTCTGTTCCAAACCATAATAATTGACCATATCGTCTGTTGGGAGCCATAAGGGCGTTATTGCATCTTATAAATGTTCCGTTGAGAGCCATAAGGGTGCTATTACTGTACAAAGTCAATGGTAATAGCGCCCTTCTGGCTCCAAACGGAACATCCTTGATCGGCAATAGCGCCCTTCTGGCTCCAAGCCGACGATATAATGTAAGAAAACAAGATTGAGAAAATGGACAACTTTTTTGTTTATACAGTATTATAAGAGATTCTGAATTATTGTATTATTTATAAGACACAGTGGAAAATCATTCTTATGTCATTTATGAAATGCTATATACATTTCCACTTTTCCAACAATTTTTTAAATTTCATTAATGCTTTTGCCCAATATAATTTAGAATAAAGTGTATAGAGGGAAATATTCAGTTTTTGGAAAACTTTCTCCCTTCAGAAAAACCAAGAAATTATGTTAGGGTTTATATTTATAGTACAATGTAGATAAATCTCCATTTTCCTTCTTTCTTTTTTTTTTATAAAAAAAAAATCCTGTTTGTCATGTTGCTGAAAGGGAGGGACTCATTTTACATTATTGTATTAAATTACATAGATTTAAAACAGTTCCTGAATGACTGAAAATGTAGATAGCGAATAATCAATTTCATACATTTAAATTTAAATCCTAAAGATTTGAATTTTAAGGCTTTTGATAAATTATATCTTTCAAATTTAAATCTAAATAAAAAAATTGATTGATTCCTACATTTTTTATCTACAGTTGTTCAGGACTTATTCTAAATCCAAGTGTAATTTAGAGTGACATGAACATGTAGCCTAAAATTTTATCATCAAAACATGTACAATATGAAACTTTCCTAACAAAGAGTTAGACCATAGTCTTATGGGGAAAAGAGAACGTTTTTAACAATTTGTGGAAGCACAAAATCATAGTACAATGTAGATAAATCTCCATTTTCCTTCTTTCTTTTTTTTTTTATAAAAAAAAAATCCTGTTTGTCATGTTGCTGAAAGGGAGGGACTCATTTTACATTATTGTATTAAATTACACAGATTTAAAACAGATCCTGAATGACTGAAAATGTAGATGGCGAATAATCAATTTCATACATTTAAATTTAAATCCTAAAGATTTGAATTTTAAGGCTTTTGATAAATTATATCTTTCAAATTTAAATTTAAATAAAAAAATTGATTGATTCACATTTTTTATCTACAGTTGTTCAGGACTTATTCTAAATCCAAGTGTAATTTAGAGTGACATGAACATGTAGCCGAAAATTTTTATCATCAAAACATGTACAATATGAAACTTTCCTAACAAAGAGTTAGACCATAGGCATAGTCTTATGGGGAAAAGAGAACGTTTTTAACAATTTGTGGAAGCACAAAATCACAAACCCATGACATAATAAAAAAGGGCATTAATTTTCAGCAACTCATTTCTTTAGAAAATCATAAATTTCTGTTCTGTTTTCCCTCAAACTCACTTTTTGATGCACAGAAAATGTAACATTATTCAAAACCAAATTGCAGCTTAAAGGCAGTTCACTACATGAAATGTCCATTAAATAATAAGCTACACATTCAAAATAAATGAAGATCATGATCAATTTAAATTTGCATGATAAACAACATTGATGACATTTGAAAATATTATGACAGAATCAAGAAAATTGTAAAAATAACAATTAAGACGTGTCCCTTTGAAAGTATCTACATTTATTCCCTTGTAATAATTTGAGTAAATGAAGTAGGAATCTTGAGAGAATCGAAACAGAGAAAGAACTTGGGACACATAAAGGTGAAACAACATGCTCAGAGATGTGCTAGAAGGGAAGATGAAAAGAAAAAGGGGAAGAGGTAGACCAAGGATTGGATGGAGTCTGAATTAAAAACTTTATCTGGTGTATGTGACCTGCCCTTAGATAACAACTAAAGCCCCGTTTTAATAGACATTGTCCGGACAACGTCCGGAGAAAGCCAGGGTACATTTTAGAAATAGTAGGGTAACATTCCATAAAACCACGGGTGGTCGAATATTGCGACCGTCTTAACAGACGCTCTCTCAAAACTTACCGTGGTAGGTTACCGTAGCAACGTGTGGAATTGAATCGATGAAAAGAGTTCTCTTGTGTTTTCTCATGTATTTCTTTATTTTATATTTCTTTATGTTTCTTTTCCCTTCTTTTCCATCATTATATTCTTATGTATTTTTTCATTTTACTTATTTATCTTCCTTTCTTCATCTCAATTTATTTTTTAATGTATTTCTTTGTTTGTTTATCTATCTTTCTTTCCTCTTCTCTTCCATTATTTCTTATGTATTCTTTGTTTTGTCTCTCATCTTCTCCTGTCTCTATTCTTTTGTATTGCTTTGTTTTTATCTTTCTTTCCTCTTCTCTTATTATTTCTTATGTATTTCTTTGTTTTTCATCTTTCTTTCCTCTTCTCCTCCGTTATTTCTTATGTATTTCTTTGTTTTTATCTTTCTTTCGTCTTCTCTTCCGTTATTTCTTATGTATTTCTTTGTTTTTATCTTTCTTTCCTCATGTCTTCCGTTATTTCTTATGTATTTCTTTGTTTTTATCTTTCTTTCCTCTTCTCTTCCGTTAATTCTTATGTATTTCTTTGTTTTTATCTTTCTTTCCTCATGTCTTCTGTTATTTCTTATGTATTTCTTTGTTTTCATCTTTCTTCTTATCTTCTTTTATTTCTAATGTATTTCTTTGTTTATATCTTTCTTTCCTCTTGTCTTCCGTTATTTCTTATGTATTTCTCTGTTTTTATCTTTCTTTCCTCTTGTCTTCCGTTACTTCTTATGTATTTCTTTGTTGTTATCTTTCTTTCCTCTTCTCTTCCGTTATTTTTTATGTATTTCTTTGTTTTGATCTCTCTTTCCTCTTCTCTTTCGTTATTTCTCATGTATTTTTTTGTTCTGTCATTTATCTTCTCTCCTCTTCTATCATTGTGCAATGTCGATCTTACCCTAGTATTACCCCGAGAGCGTCTTAACAGAACAGTTGTCCGGACAATGTCAGGGTAAAACTGGGTTGTTACCGCGAGTTTACCCTAGTCGTACTAGGGTAAGAATCAGGAAAATCTTACCCGGAGAACCTCCGGACATTACCCTAGTACGAGCGTCTTAACAGAAATCTTACTAGGGTAACGTCCGGACGTTACACGGGTAAGATTGTCAAAAAGGTGTCTGTTAAGACGGGGCTCAAGAAGAAAAAGAAAAGAGGATGAGAAAACAGCTAAATTAAAACGGTCAAAAAGGTAAGTGTAAGGAGAAGAGATAAAGGATAAAATATGAAATATGATGATTGTACAGGTATTATCTCTGTACATAATTGGACAATTGATAGTTATGCAAAACATCAATTTGTAGAAATAACATGACACAAAATTTAAAGCTTGAATATATTTCATGAAAATTCCGAAACAATAGTCAACTATCAACTTTTCTTTTGATACCAATTGAAGTATTGTACATGAAACTATTATTTTAGGCCTACTTTCTGACCTTAGTTTGTACATGTACTCATGCATTAAAAAACTTTAAAACCAGTTTTATAAATGTCTACTTATGTGACATTTCAATCAAATATCAGATCAGGTATTTCAGCAATTATTTTTACATCAAATTTTCTGGTACTTGGACATGCTCCTCAAATAATTACTTATTCAGCCTTTTTATGTTGTCCAACTTTCCATGAAAGTTTTATTTTCACAAATTTTGTGAGTCAGTCTTTGAAGAAATGTCCACTTCAATCAAAACTTGTGCTATAGTACTAATAAAAACATAACATAAATCTATAAAAAACTAAAAAAAATCTAATAAAAACCCTTCAGAATTATCTTTTGAACAACACTGTCATCACATGTAGGCCTATATAACTCAATATGTACATGTACATGTACAGGTGTACACCAATTAAAAAAATATTTAAAAATTCTAATTTCTATTTCTTTAAAATCCAACAAGAAAATTGAAAGCCGTTTTCCGAACCAACTTTAAAAAAAAAAATAGCTCTCAGTTCCAAATATTAACAGTGATTTTTCACTGTAGGTTTTAAAACAAGTTTTATAAATATCATACAAGTATGAGATTTTCAGATTAATATATTTAGAATACATGAATAACTCGTATATTTACCCTTTTCAATTAAAGAAATTACTTTTCTTTTTTTTTTTTTTTACATTATTCCAATGTCTTTAAATGAAGGTAAAGTGGGTGAAGAGTACATAATTATACATGTACACACAAGCCAAAATTCATGTTTTTAATAATTGTTTCATATATATTCAATACTTCTCTTCAAAGGAAGTCCCAGATGTAATATTCAAAACTCTTTCCACTCTTTAAGGATTTTGAGCTCACACATGTATCACCATTCTGAATTTAGGAGACTAAAAATAAAATGTTTATAATTTTTTAATTAAAGCTAACATATTAAAATACTATTAGAATTATGAAGAGATATATACCAGATACAATCATGAATCATATACACAAGATCTTGTGAAACATATTTTTAAAAAACACCTCAATTATTTACAAATAATATTTTGAAAACATACACAATTAGGCTATTCCGCCTTTGAGGAAACTGGTCGCCTCATCCAATACGGGACACAAACGTAAACGATTTCTAAAGGACTTCTCACCTCAGCGATTTGAAAAAGAATCGAGCGAAGAGCTTTGTTCCCGATGCGAAAATCCCCACACAGAGCTCAACTCTTGGTTTCCTATTTCCAACACGCAATTCTGTATTGATACAACTTTTGCAGCGGGAGACATCTTTTGGGATGACATATCGACAAAATTAATTAACCCCTTAACCTCCAACTGACTATTATACTAGTCGTGAAATAGGAAACCAGTTGGTTTCCTATTTCACGACTAGTATAAACACAGTTTGCAAAGTTTGGAGAACACTATACGAACTACATTGTCGTGGAGTAACTATATCCACGAGTATATTAATATAGAGTATATTGTATTTTCTATGGAGCTGTTCTCCACTATTTTCAACTTTTATATATCGTGGGAATAAGAAACCAGCGTATACAAACGAATGGAAAGCTCCCCATTTATTTGTACATACTGGTTTCCTATTACACGAGTAGTATATTAGTGAGTTTCCTAGTGCTGTTTCCCCCTCTTCTCAACTGTCTGAAAGTGGCAGTGTGGTCTTGAAGAGGAGGGAAATGCCGGGGTAGATGGAATATACATGTTAATTATAGGTGATCCATATAATAAAAAATGGTTTCCTATTTCACGACTAGAGAGAGTTTAATCATTGCTTTGGGGTTTTCTTCTCTCTCTTTCTCTCTCTCTCTCTCTCTCTCCTCCTCTTTTTTTCTCCTCTTATTGACAAAGTAAGTTTGATTAAAAACTAGGTCCTTATAATTGCCTCGTAGTACGGTATAGTGGTTAGAAGAAAAATATAGTACGTAATCGTAGATAGATAGATGGCGCATATTTCAGATTGAACTCCAAAGCCGGATTGAGTTCTTTTCTTTTGGTCGTACAAGTGGTCACGGTTGATCTTCAGAGCAGTACATGATTCCTTACTTTTTTTCTCTTTGTTTTATTTAGTGAACAAAGAAAGGATTCTTGACGAAATAAATCTTATCATATCTCCTCTCTCAAAAAATGCAGTTTTATTTAGTTAAAAACTTTTTAAAATAAAGGTTTTTGACGAACTTAATTCAATCGTCTTTCTGCTTCTAGCAAATTCATTTTATTTAGTGAGCAACATTGTAAAGATAATTCTTGACGAAATAAATCAAATCTCTCCCTCAAAATTCACTTATTTAGTCAAAAAAATTCCCAATTTTTTAAAGATTCTTGACGAAATAAATCTATCACCTTCCTGATCTCTAAAGTTAAGCTTTATTTATGCAACAAATTTCCAATTTTAAAGATTTTTGACGAAATAATCTCATCACCCTCCTGATCTCTAAAGTTCAGCTTTATTAGTCAACAAATTCCCAACTTTTAAAGATTTTTGACGAAATAAATCTCATCGCCTCTCCTGATCTCTAAAGTTCAGCTTTATTTAGTCAAACACTTTTTAAAATAAAGAATTTTTACGAAATGAATTTATAGTTCTCTTCTGAGTGATCTCTCAAAATCAGTTTTATTTAGTGAAACGACTTAGGATTTGGATAAAATGAATCCAATCGTCATTCTGGTTCCAGAAAATTCACTTTATTCAGTGAGCAACATTGTTAAGATAAATTCTAGACGAAATAAATCAAAATCTCTCTCTCAAAGTAACTTTATTATCATCTCTCCTCCCTCTTTAAAAGTTTGACTTTATTCAGTGAACAACTTATTAACATAAAGAGATTTTACGAAATAAAATCCAATCGTACGTTTGTCTCGTTCCAGCAAATCGCTTTATTTAGTGAGCAACTTTTGAAGATAAAGGTTCTTGACGAAATAAATCAAAATATATCTGAAAATTCACTTATTTAGTAAGCAAATTTGTTTTACAGATTTTTGACGAAATAAATCTTATCATCTCTCCTCTCTGAAAGTTCAGCTTATTTAAATTTATTAAATTAAAGACTTTGACGAAATAAATCAAAAATAATCTCTACCACTTATCCTTCTAGCATATTCACTTTATTTGGTGAGCAAACTTTTGAAGATAACCATAAAGGAGCATGCGCAAAATATTAAAGGTTAATTACTTTAATTGCATGGCTTTCTAATGGCACTGTAAGATACGAGCATGGTATTTTAATGTGAAGTGGTTTTACACAAAGGCCAATGTGAAATTGACCATCGCGGCATGTACGATATTGAACAAGCTGTCAAAATCTATATTGATGGACGTGACATGCGTAATGGAATGTGCGTCCGGTATACTTGTCACAGGCAGTGCCCATTCACCTTACAGATAAAATAGGTGAGTAGAGGATGTTGTGGAACATTTCTATTGGTTTAATTTTTGGCACAATGCTCTCAATGTCCAATCAACACATCTGTTTCGATTTTCATTCTATGCGTTTGTACCACCAACCCTAACCCGCCCTCCCTGAGTCTAAGTCTGCATGGCAACAGAAGTCAGCCAATCAGATATAGGAGCATGCGCATGATCAGAAAAGCACTGATAAATGGATATGAATAATACAATGTTTAAAATATTCTTTACACCTGTTTTTTGTGCGAGAATGAAGAATAGTAATTTAAGAGCCAACGCGGTCTTGGCAGTCATACTGCATGCATTGCAGATGTGTTAGGCTATTTTTAATAAATAAACTGCATTTTGAGAGAGGAGATAATGATAAGATTTATTTCGTCAAGAATCCTTTCTTGAAAACTTTGTTCACTAAATAAAGCAAAAGAGAGAGAAAAAATGTAACATTCAAGATATAGAATCATGTACTGCTCTGAAGATCAACCGTGACCACTTGTACGACAAAAGAAAAAAAGAACTCAATCGGCTTTCATATGCAGTTCAATCTGAAATAGCGCATCTATCTATCTGCGATTCTCCAAAATAGCATGATAGTGATAGGCAATATTATTAACAAGGACCTAATTTTTTATTGAAACTACTTTGTCAAGAAGAGGAGGAAGAAGAGAGAAAGAGAGAGAAAAAAACCCAAAGCAATGATTAAACTCTCTAGTCGAAATAGGAAACCATTTTTATATATGGATCACCTATAATTAAACATGATAATATTCCATCTACCCCGCATTTCCCTCCTCTTCAAGACCACACTGCCACTTTCAGACAGTTGAAAAGAGGGGAAACAGCACTAGGAAACTCTCTATATATTAGTCGTGTAAAAGAGAAACCAGTGTTTACAAGTCTATGGGGAGCTCCCCATTCACTTGTACACGCTGTTTCCTATTTGAATACGATCATTAGCTAGTTGAAAATACAGGAGACAGCACTATGAAAACTCTCTATATACTAGTCGTGTAAAGGAAACCAGTGTGTACAAGTCATGGGGAGCTCCCCGTTCATTTGTACACACTGGTTTCCTTTTTGAAATAGGATCATTAGCTAGTTGAAAATACAGGAGACAGCACTATGAAACTCTCTTATATTAGTCGTGTAAAAGGAAACCAGTGTGTACAAGTCATGGGGGAGCTCCCCGTTCATTTGTACACGCTGGTTTCCTTTTTGAATACATCATTAGCTAGTTGAAAATACAGGAGACACACTATGAAACTCTCTTATACTAGTCGTGTAAAAGAAACCAGTGTGTACAAGTCATGGGGGAGCTCCCCGTTCATTTTTACACACTGGTTTCCTTTTTGAATACGATCATTAGCTAGTTGAAAATTCAGGAGACAGCACTATGAAACTTCTTATACTAGTCGTGTAAAAGGAAACCAGTGTGTACAAGTCATGGGGAGCTCCCCGTTCATTTGTACACACTGGTTTCCTTTTTGAATACGATCATTAGCTAGTTGAAATTCAGGAGACAGCACTATGAAACTCTCTTTATACTATTGTAAAGGAAACCAGTGTGTACAAGTCATGGGGAGCTCCCCGTTCATTTGTACACGCACAGTATGTGCAACCCGCGAGTTATTTGGCGCCGCCATTAATTCCCCTTTTGCCGATCAGGAGCGCTGATTTGCTGCTCTATTTTTGTCTCATCAAATCTAAACCAATCACAACCATCCTTTCATACCAAATATGAATATGCATGATTTACAAATCAGATTTTCATTCCTCTTTCACATGGTATGTATATTGACATGACGTCAAATCAAGAAAAATGTAAAAAATACGCTTTAAAATACCCTTGTATTTCGTGAAATTTATCGTTCATTATAGGTGTTTTTGACAAATCATATAAAATGCTTGCCATTTTTTTTAATAATATTTGAGAAAATTATTCTTAAACATTAGCCTAAACTTTTTGTCATTCATTTATACAAGTGTTAAACTAAAACTTTTCAGCTACAAGCCCGGGAGTGGAAGAACTTTCAGCCAAACAATCGTAAGTTTTGACACCCTCTTTTCCGAAGTGACATATTTCAAAAAGTAGTTCAGTATAATATCCTACAGCTACTGTAATCTGACTGGTAGACTTGATTTTAATATTTTATGAGATTTTCATCTGAAAAGTTAATAATATGTTATTTAGACAAAATACTACAGTTCTAAAGTGTTAAATTTCAAAACGACCGAAGCGCGTCCTTCCGTTCGTCCGTATGCACTGGCCTGGATTTTCAGTGGTGCGCGGTGAAATATCTCACAGACCCCAGTCCCATTCCGTACTTCAAATTGTATTCAAATTGAGCAAGCATCATTTTTTCACAGTAACTTTATAATATCACCCATTTTTTGTCATGTATGAAGTGGACGTTGTAATGATAGTTCGGTAACAATTATATCATTACTCAAATAATTATAATAATGATTACCGAAAATTTGAATATTAACAAAGATTCCGTCGTAGCCCTGATAAAATACAGACCTTGAGATTGTTGCCGTGACTGAACGTAAGTTCCGGGAGCTTCGTCCCCGAACTGCTCGGGGAGCTGAACTCACGGGAGACGATGTCCGGTCTTATCAGCAGGCATTTTCTTGACTTTATTTATTTATAGATTTAGTCTGTTTATCTAATTTTGTTTGCTTCTTGGAGTAATATATTTTGTTTTGCTGTTATGCTGTGTGTTGATGTTATTGATTCGTTTTTGTTGTTGCTGTTATATGCCAGTGGTCAGATGGAGGGGGGTGTGGGGCCGGGGCTCTTAACAAAAAAATATTTTCATTTATTTGCCACTCAAAAGATGTAATAATATGTTTAGCAATATTATTTTACAGTGTTTTTCCTTCTTTAAAAAAAAAAAAAAAAAAAAAATGCAGTTCATCATGATGTAGATCTATGTCACCTTCAAATATATTCATCCAAAATTGTTTCTTTAACTGTGAGCAGGCTGCCAACTCTCACGCAATCTGCGTGAGTTCACGCAATTCACCAAATCTACCGGTCTCACGAATCAACGAAGTTCTCACTCCAAACCCCCAAATAGAAAGACAAAAAAAACTCTCCAAAATTCCTAGTATTTCGGATATTCCATATGCCCCGGTCGAAAGTTCAACATTTAAACCGCATGCGCAAAGCTAAACCATGGAAATCGGTTTCGTGTTGCGCGCGTAGTGACGCTTCACTATCATGATGCGCATGCGAGGTATAATATTATGTCGACTGCCGCTGTACGTCGCGCCGGGCCAAGCCCCGTGTGGCCTCAGCAGAGTTTGCGCTCGCGATGGCCACGTACGTCTGTCAACTATAGCCCTCTACGACCAGACAGTACAGCGCTGATTATCGTTCATGTGAGTTGAAAATAAATTCCTGACAAAATCACGATCTTTTTTGTGATTTGATCTGAGAGTGAGAATGATTTTGGAAAGGGTGCTTGTAGAAGGTAGATATCATTACCCTAGATTATATTATTATTTGGTGAAGTTTGTTATTTTTTCATGGTGTATTTTTCAGTGTACTAATTATTTTACATGAAATCAATATAACCTGTTACCATGGTGTCGTTGTGGGGGAGTGCATCCCCCCCAATAGCTTGCGCTTGGCTCTTCATCGACAAGGTAACTTTTAGGACTCGGACCATTGATTATATAATACACTTTCACTATTCTCTGGGGGCTAAATGCCCTCTTTTCAAATTAGTCGCTACTTTGCTCTCAAATATCAGTAACTGTTAGAATTTGCGTGAAAATTTTCAAGCTCGCGCTTCGGCTAATATAAGATAGTGCAACTGCACTTGACTTTGTTCACTTTTATGCATGTATTAATGCCACGATGGTACGTTTAAAACACTAAATCCCTCCCCGTTTCTGTGCTCCATGTCGCTACAAGTATCTTGTTTCATCAGGTCACTATTATTGAGAAATTTTCAGCTCGCGCTTCGCGCTCGCACATATATTGCCCTAATTCTCCATATAGATTTGCGTTTGTTGGCATTACGTCATGATGTTCCGCTTCTAATCACTAGTTAAAGCCCCCTAGCCTCCATCAATTTCGTGCTTATAGTCATGTAACGCTACAAATACCATGTTTCAGTTAGATATTATTGAGAAAATTTAAGCTCGCGCTTCGCGCTCGCACTACAGCCCTATAAATTCGACCATGTACTAGTACTCATATGCGTAATAATGCGCATGTGTGTGTATCTATAGACATTACATCATGATGGCCCTTTAACAAAGCAGATAAAGCCCCTTCCCGTTTCGCTTACATTATTCTACAATATATGTCCCATTTAATGTCACTATTATTGAGAACATTTTTAGCTCCGCTTCGCGCTCGCGTAAAGAATTTGAAAATATGTACTAGTGGATACTGACAGCATGCATCATGTGTGTATTATCTGTAGCCATTACATCATCATGGTCCCCCTTTAACAAACCAGTTAAAGCCCCTTCCTCGTTTCGCGCTCGAATTATGCTACAAATGCCCCATTTTTATGTCACCATTATGGAGAAATTTTCAGCTCGCGCTTCGCGCTCGCATTATACAACAATTTTTCATATTTATATGCATGTACAAGCATATACAAACATTACCCCCCAACAATATACAAACATTACCCCACCCCCCAACAATGGACACTGCGATCATATACCATCGTATGTGTCACATTGAGGAAAAGAGGAATATCGACGATCATTCCCAAAATCGCCAAAACAAATCGACCCCCCGTTGCCTGTTACTTAATTTAGTAGATGAATCCTGCCTTTTAATTGTAGAAATCATGACTAAAGTATGCACCAGATTACACCATTTCAAATGTCAAATTAAAAGCTCCCTACCGTGGAAGGGGGGATACGCCCCTTCCACACCTTCCCCCCCTCGGGCGCTTCGCGCGCCTCGCAGTATCTCACTCCAAACTTTCACTCAGGGTTGGCAGCCTGTTGGAGTAATATCTGTCTCTGCTTAAATTAATAAACTGCCAAAGTGTTTATTGTTACATAATTTTTATTTTGAATAAAATACATTTCAATTGCATTGTTATTATTAACTTGGATTAGGCCTTGATCATAACCTGAGGTTGCTTTATTTCTGTGAACAAATATCACTCCCCCCCCAGATGTGTGAGAGAGAGAGAGAGAGAGAAGGGGGGTGTGTTGGGGAGGGAGGCAGTCGTCCAATGGCCAAAGTGTGATCTCTTCGAGTTTTTGATATAATTATGATCATATCATATTGTATTCATTTTGTTTGAGTGTTCAATTGATCATTCATCACAATTTAGCTTTATCTATAATTTCTTGCAACATCTAAGATCAAATTCATATATAATTAGTTATTTTTCTAATTCATCAACCTCAGTTCATGATCAAAGAAGTACTAGCAAGGAGGACAAAAAGATGAAGAAAAATCTTTAGATTGTCACATCGTATGTTATGAAAGGCATGAAGCTGAATGATAAAACAAATTCACAATTAAGAGGGGCGATCGGGTTGATGGTAATCGTGACATGGCGGGGGGGGGGGGACTTGTGTCTCGTATGCTTGTATATTTTTTGAAAAGGTATTTTAATGATTAATGGTGGAATGGGATTGCTTGAAGGGGGCGGGAAGACGAACTGAGTCGATGTAGAGCGAGAGCGAGAGGTTAGGGCGTCGTAGTTTTCACTTACAACTTGATAATAACGCTTAACCGGCCGTGCGCAAGGTCGTATTTGAGGTCGCATAGATTAAAAGTTTTAACTTAACACTTGTATATGTAAATGGATAAAATGAAGAGAACACCCAATTTACCTATAAACAAATATTTAGCCTCAGTTAAGTGGCAGGCTTTAGATATGATGGATTCTTTGAAGTGAATATTATACCTATGAAAATATGATGATAACTGTCTCAGTTACGAGAAGACACTTTGAACTCGGCAAATACAGATTGTTTCGTGTGCTGCTGAATTCAAGGTGCTATTATTCGAAACATTACATCTTTTGAAATATTTATAATCACCATGTCCCTTTTAACCAATGGTCAGTTTTAAAAAGCCACCCAAAGCGACCCTTTCATGTCTATTTCTGTAATAAATTAATAAATAGCGCCGCGACCTCTCTCGACCGTACTGCACGCAATCGGCCAATATGGCGCGGCGCTACTGCTTTCCATTCACTGCGTGTAGAGTGCACATACGTGACGCTGGTTTCTATTCGAGTTTGATCATTGACGCTACACGTTATCTTTGCACTTGCCGAGAGATGGCAGCACAATAATCATTGACGCTACACGTTATCTTGCACTTGCCGAGAGATGGCAGCACAATAATTCGGTCTAGTCAATCGGACAACCGGACATGTCGTCTCGATAAAAAGTGTCCGGGGGAAAAAGGAAACTGGTTTCCTCGATCACGATTATGCCCACAATTATTTTTGCTCTGATAATTCACTGCAGTCACTAAAGGCTAAAATAAACATACTATTTTAGTTTTTGGCAGTTTAGTTTGCCGCATGTCTTTAACTTCCTCGTCCAAGAGAAACTGCAATCTGGCATCTGCAGTTTAGTTTGTATACAGCTGAAAATAAGCCGAGAACAATAAAAGCGGTACACCGCTCGCCACCGGCCCAGTACTGTAGGCCTATAGCATGGGTATATAGCCCATGCCCCTTTATACCGGGCAAAATAATGCGAAGTTTTGAAACTCAAACGAACAACCGAACATGTTAAATTTATCATCAATACATTTATCACAGACTCGATGTACATACCTTACCGAACCCCTCGATGCATTTTGTAACACTTCATTTCTTTCATATATCCATAGTATTCCAGAATAAGTACCAAAAAAAATGTTTTTCCACAAACTTTGTTCGTTGGTTACACCAAGCCTATACTGTTGGATACGTACGTACGTGCAAAAGTACGGCTGATGAATGCACCTGTTCCGCACACAGCTCCATGCTTCAGTGAGCACACAGGCGGTGGTGTCGGGTGTACAATGATCTCTAAAATAATTATTAGAGATCATAATGTTGTGGTCTCGGGAGAATAACCGATATTGATTGTACAGGTGTATTGAGGAAAAAAATGTGGTATTTTGGATGAATTTTGCTCAAACTTTCCACATGATGAAAAAAATAAAATAAAATACGTACTTACATTACGGACAAGGCATTTCAGTATTTTTATGAAAAGAAAAGGTTAACGGGATAGTCCTGGATGTGATGGCGCAGCTTGGATTTTTTGCCAAAGTTTTTCCTCCAATTTGAAAATCTGAAAAAGCTTTCTGTTTGGCTCAATCTACTTTCATATGATTTCCTAGGAAATCGTTGTTGTTGTTATTGTTTTTGTTTTTGTTGCTTGAATTAAATTATTTCATTTTTAGAACTTTTTAGGACAGTTTCAAAAGGAAAATGCATAATAGTAGCTTTTTTTTTTTGTGTACAACCCAGTTAGTATGGTTTCTTTGCAGGGCGCCCCCTAATTTTGCTGTAAACACATGAAATAAGAAGAATATTAGTAAGTGATTGCATAACTTCATTATTTTTCCCATTCTATTATAAGGAAATCGATTTCAATGAAGGTATAGGCAAGATAGAGTGTTGAGTAAAATGTCAACAAGAAGAGAAGTGTAACCTTTTATTAATAGGCGGGGAGGGGGTATTTTAGTTTTTAGTTGTTTTTTTTTTCTTTGTCGTGTTTTCGCCAGTAACTATGTCTTCTAATTCGGAATATGAGTCTGCTTCCATGCCTGTGGGTCAATTTTCCCCTTCCCCTTCCCTATGAAATAATTCCTGGAAATTTTCAAGCCCAGCATAGCATTTCCCTTCAATCCCAACCTGCTTCAGACTGATGTTAAAATTGTTTTTGCACGATTACCACTAAAGTAAACTGTATACCTAATGTGTATGTTTTTGTTGGAAATGGAAATCAATATTGATTGATTGATTGACTGTTTCCTTCCCAACCCCTCTCTCTCTCTCTCTCTCTCTCTCTCTCTCTCTCCATCTTACATCTCTCACTTTCATTTGGCTTCCCAAATATTTCCATGTCGATTATCTCTCTCTCTTTCATTTTACTTCCATCCTCTCTATCCTCCCTTTTTCGTTGTCACCAACTCATTTCCTTTTAATGTCCCTATCTTCTACCTCCCGGTAAAAAATCTTAGTCGGCCTTATGCCAAAAGGGCCTTAACATTTTTAAGGGCCATTCATATTGTACACCGTGATATACTAAAGACGGTAAGGCCCTTTTGGCATGAACCCGAAATACTTTCCCTCTCCTTCCCGATCTATCATCTCCCTTCCATCTCACTCAGGCCCGTAACTAGGATTTTTACGGGGGGGTTCGAAATCTGATAAAGTGGACCTTTTTCAAGGATTTTTTTTTCGAGCGCGAAGCGCGAGCAGAAAATTTTGAGTTAAACTTGGAGTATAATATGCATTATCATGATTATAGACTCTATTTAGTAGCTAAACATTTTTGCAGTATAGTCCCTACTTATAATATCCGCGAGCGCGAAGCGCGAGCTGAAAATTTTAGGAATCTTAATGGCTTTTATTTTTTTTATTGTTCATTTAGTAATGAATATATAGGAATGCGAGCGCGAAGCGCGAGCTCAAAATTTTGAGAACAAAATTGGAGTTAATTGTGCAATTTCAAAGCCTATTTAGTATCCGCGAGCTGAAAGTTTTGAGCTAAAAATCGTGCCTTAAAGACTCTTTCTAGGATCCATACTGAAGATACATAAGCTTACATAATAATCTTGGCTTATTAATAATCTTTGCAATGAATATTTTGTGGGCTGCAGGCATAGGCCTCCCCCAATCTAGCCCAAACACAATTACACCAATTCTTTTGACAAGGTTTGTCTCCAGCAGAGAGCACTGGGTCCAACCCTTTTTTAAAAATACTTATTGTTTGTTAATTTTACAGTTCGAGGTCGCATAGTGACCGAGCAGGAAAATTTTGGGTTTTAAAAGACATTATGAAGTAAAGAAAGGAGCAATCTTTAGTATTGTAAGTGATACTTTTAAAAAATATTATTTTCCATGGGACTTTTAAATAGTAATTAGTATGAACGGCTTCTTTGTAGTATAAAAAGTGCATTTTTAGCTAAGAACAGAGTTTTAGAGTGCATAAAAAAATGGGGGCACTGTGCCCCCTGCCCCCGGTTCCACCGCCTCTGTTAGACCCCAATATCTCCAAGCGCGAAGCGCGAGTAGAAAACTTTGAGCTCAAAATTGTAGTTTATTGTGCATTATGGACCCTATTTAGTATTCGCGAGCGCCAAGCGCGAGCCGAAAATTAGTGGTTTTTAAAGACATATGGAGTAACAAGGGCCCCTTTTTAGTATTAAAAGTGCCCCTTTTTTAAACATAAATTGTCTACGGGACTTTTCAAAACTCTGAAAGGCTTCTTTTTAGTATAAAGATGACACTTTTTTAGCTTAGAAAAGGGACACTTTTTGGTCATGCATAAGGGCACTTTTAGGGTGGATGAAAAAGTGGGGGTCACTGTGCCCCTGCCCGCCCCCTCCCCGGTTCGACCGCCTCTGCCACTAGGCCTTATTTCTGTTATATCATTTCCTAACATTGAAGATAACATCATTTAAATATACAAAAATAGAACACAAATGCAAACGAAAACATTCCTGCAAAATGGTTTAAATGTAATTCCTGCGTAATTTGTTCTGAAAAAAACATGATTATCATCCCCAAAATAAAAAGTTGCGAGCGCGAAGCGCGAGCGAAAGATTTTACATGTAGGGGGACTGAAAGCAAAGTGGTTTAATCTTCCTCCCTTGTATTTATATTCAAGTATCTGCTGCATTTCTGCCAAAAAGTGGGGGTTTTAATTTTTTTTTCTTTTTGGTCAAGCGGACCCTGCTCGCCTGCGGGGGGGGGGGGGGTTCGTTCGAACCCCCCGAACCCCCCCTGCTTACGGGCCTGCTCACTCAATACCCCCCTTTTATGTATTTCCCTCTCCTTCCGCCGGATTATTACTTTTTTCTTCCACCCTGTTTTTCCCTCTCTACTTTCTTTCTTCCATCTCCCCCTTTGTTCTTTCCACTACCCAATGTATTCTCTCTCTCTCTCTCTCTCCACCTTTTCCTGATCTACTATATCCCCTCTCTCCTTTTTTATTCCACCTCCCCTCCTCTTCCGTTTTCTTTTGTGATTCATTCTTCCTTTCTGATTAATACTCTCTTCTATATCCCTTCCTCTTTATTTTCTATATACCTTTCCGATCTATTCTTCGGCCCTTCCTCTTTACACCCCTCTTTCTCCAACTTTTCTAGGAGATGAGTTGGGAAAGAGAGATAATACAGTGTAGATCGGGGAGGAGAGAGATATATTAATTAGAAAGAGGGGAGATGGAAGATGGAGAGAATAGAACAAGAAGGAGAAGGGAAAAGAGAGATGGAAGAGAATAGTTGAAGGTAAAGAATAGATTTAGAATGTGGCGAGAGAGAGGGGTCGTGAAGAAAGGGAATAGATTGGGAAGGAAAGTGAAAGAAAGAAGGGGAATAGATAGGGAAGGAAATGAGGAAAACGTCTATTCTCCGTCTCCCATCTCCCCTCCTCTTCCTTTTTCTATCTCCTTCTCATCTGTATTCTCTCTCTTCCAAAATCACTTTTTAAATCTCCTTATGATTAATTCTTTCGTCAATCTTTCCTCCTTTTTCTCTTTCTTGATTTAAGTTCCTATACTCTTCTTTTGTCTCTCCTTCCCGATCCCTCCCCCTTTCTCTCTTCCTTTTCCCATACTCTTTCTTTCTCAGTTCTCCTTTTCCCAATCTATGTCTTCGAGATCCCCTTTCTTTGTCTCTTTCCGACATCTATTTTCTCTCCTCTACCTACTTTTTTTTCCAAACTCCTTTCCGATCTATTCTCTATTCCATCATTCCTTCTTTCATTCTCTTCCTTCCATTTTCCTGCTGGCTTACAGAAGCGGATCTAGAGGGGGGGGGGTTTGGAACCCCCCCCCCAACAAAAAAAAAAAAAAAATAAAAATCGGGGACATTTTTAAAATCTTTAAAAGTTTTAGATGCTAGAAAACGCCATTTTCACACACAGATTTCAAATTTTCCCTACTGTGGGAGGTGGGGACGCACTTCTTATCAATAGTAACAGGCGTGGTAAGGCTGCGCTGTCACCGCGTTAAGTATGGGGTCGTCCCATCATTATGATTTTGAAAGGGGTGGATGCGACGAGGATGTGTCGCCTGAAGATGTTGTGAGACGGGGTCTAAGTATCCGATACAGGCAGTCTACTTCTAGAGAGATTTAATAGAAACTATTTGGGAATAAGCGTGCTGAGGCTAGTGTCGTGACTAAAGGAAGTCAGCAGAAAGAATCAAGGGTCCACACCCTGAGAAAGATCTTTCAGTCTTTAGTAACATGTTAGATTATCTCTCAGGTGTCAACTCCCCTCGGGCTCGCTCCGCTCGCTTGGACTGCGTCGATACGCTCCCTCGCATACCACCCCAACCTTCCCCTTTATAAAAAGGTGGATCCGCCCCTGTCTTATTTCAATCTCTCTTTTTCTGATCTATTCAATCTCCTCCAACTCTCATCCCGTTTTTATTCTCTCTCTCTCTCTTTTTTTTCTCTCTCTCCCTCTCTCTCTCTCTCTCTCTCTCTCCCACTCTCTCCTCCTCCTCCTCCTCCTGGATCTTCAGCAGAAGTAACCCTTGCCTTCCTTATCATTCACTCGATGTTTGAGGTAAGACTTCCTGAGTCCATCCACACAACTGAAATACATAAAAATGCATCAGGTCCTTCTGCCCAAACTTGGTACAAGGCAATTTTGACACGCCTTAGGATTGCTCAGTCATCCATCACAATATAAGTAACAATTTGATATCATTGAACAGAGTATTTGATTTTGATCTGTTTTGATTTATTCATTAAGCAACAATAACATTTCATGACAAATAGAATTATGATATACAGTCTGTGTCAAATAAAATAGTACAAGTTGAAAACATTGTTTTTAAGTATGAAACTTAATCACATTCTGAAAGTGTTTTATATCTCTATAAAGTAGGGAAATCAGGCTTTCTTCTGCATTTTCCCCCCTCACATTTGGTGCTGTAGATCTTGAGATATGACCAGTTTTGTATAATTTAAAAAAAATGTACTTTGCGCATGCTTTTCTAGGGGTTTCGCACATAATAGCCATGAATTCAGCGCACCGAAGCGATAGATGTGTGTTATTTTGATTAGCTCATCGCCGCACAAAGTTTAGCACAATTTTTGATTTACAAAAGCAAATTATACAGAACAAAGTGCATCAGCAAGAAGAATCTTTTGGCTTTAAGTTGGTACCACATTCACATATCATTTAAGAAAATTTCATACCTAAATAATTTTTTTTCCCCGACTGTACCATTTTTTTTTACACAGACTGTAGAAAAAATAAACATTTAAAGTGGTAAAGTATGAGTTTGAAGTAAAAGGACACATACGTCATACGTTATACATTTTTAGTACAGGCTCTCAAAGTCGCTGGATATGTAATTTTTTTTTTTCTGTGACACACTATACAGTGCACCCCAGAAAAAAGTAAACCCAACTTTGAGAGCCTCGTACTAAAATATTATAGCTTGTGTGACCTTGAAATTTATTTAATGATAAAGAGTAACTCACATTCTATTCAATGATACCAAACTTATACCTGTGTTTTGATGGATGACTAAGCAGTTAGGCTTTTAAAAAATAAGCGTATAAAGTGCCCAGTACCAAGTTTGAGCAGAAGCCTTGCATGTCAAAAGCCCAAGTAATCCTTTGTCCATATGGGCTCAGGAACGCTGGCCTCAAACAAACAATGAATGGTCAGAAAGCCAGTGCTGCTTCTGAGAAAACCTGGTACAAATGGTTTCTGACCAAACTTTTTTAACAACTTGAGTGTTCAGTCATCCATGACAGTACAGGTATAATTTTGGCATCACTGGATAGAATATGAGTTACTCTTTGTCATGATATTACAATTAATGACGCATAAGTTATACAATTTAAATGGAGGCTCTCAAAGTTAGGTTTACTTTCTGGGAGCATTGTACAGCAAACTGCAAGGCAGTTCCCTCATGATTTCTTAGTGAAATCACTACTTTATATTGAATACTTACCCTTTTTTTTTTTATTATTCTATTTTTTTTTTTACCGGGGGCACCCCCCCCCCCCTGTAATCGCGCCTGAAAATAAATGAAAATTAAATTAAATTAAAAGTTGAATGTAATTTTTTTATCACAAAAATAATATTTAACGATGAAGGAAAGGCAAAACACGTATGAGACATTGATGGAATATAACTTCTACAAATTCAAACGTGTGTGAATAGTATACATTACAAAATTCCTCTTCTGTGAAATACAAACAATATTGAAAGAGCAGTGCTATGTTTCTATCATTACAATAATTATGCAATCTATTTTCATCACACTGAAAAAAAATGCTTCTCATGTCTCGGCAGGGCGATCGATTTAGAATTTGTGACTATACTGTCATTTAAACTTAGTATAATAATCACTTTTTCAACTCGAATAGGGTACTTTTATACAATACAATACAATACACCAATCAAATGCCGCCATCCCCATATGCCTGAAAAATATTATTTGTCATAACTGCATTAAATATTAGATTAGGTTAACTAAACTAAACAATTGAATCAACATCTAGTGCTGCCCCTTCACAAGGGGTTGGCAGCTATGCATCTCCACAACATGTGATCTTTATATTTATTTATTTATTTATTTATTCAATTCTGCAAGTTTGACAGCTCATAAGGTATAAAGTATTACATTATGATGACAAGTTAAGTTTAAAGGGGATGGATACATGTACAAACGTGCTTGATGAAACATTCAGAGGTTTGGCAATATAGACTCAAAGCTTGAGATGGTGCCACACCTCTAAAATTCTAAAAAGTAATACAACAAAAATAAACGATGGTTCTCTACAAGTATACCCAAGGATTTCTACATCATTCATGTTCTAGCTGATTCTCGGCATTTTCAATATGCACCAAATTTCAATAATTCCAATTTTTGTCCTGTTTCACTGCATTGAGTCCATGTTTTATCTATATAACATGGTATTTTAGATATAGCAATTCCAGATTCTGCATCTCAGCTTCAAGTGAAGCTTATTACAAGATAATAATTTTTCCCATTTTGATAAACTATTGAATATTAAAGGAGAATATATCCTTCTTAATTTCATCAGAAGGTTGTGCAGTGAGTACTTCAGTTGATATGATACATAAAAACACAAATTTTACATTGTAATTTTAATATGCAAGTATGCAACATTTCCAATAAGGTAACGGGAAGAATGAATTAAGTTTCTCTGGGTAAAATTGACAGCTTAGAACAAGGCCAATAAAAAGCTTTAATCAGTCAGGTTCTAATTTGAAAGCATGGGTACGTAAAACTTCTCCCTTCATGTGTCCTGCCAATCACTCTTTTTCATTTGAAAAGGGATTTTCCCTCATTTAAATCCTTGTTAGAATGGCATTTTACTCCTTTTTGAGTGTTTTTCCATATTAGTGTTTGCAAGCATTAGGCTTTCATACAGAGCAATGCTTTTTGTTTAGAATCAGGCAAACTGAAATCTACATACACTGCCCTCCAAAAGTTTGGGTACACCTGATGCCAGCTATGGTTTGGAGCATTTTATGTCCTGTATTTCGATCCAAATGTTGTTAAAGTACTAAAAAATACATTGCGCAACAATATACTTCAAAATTATTAAACAAAGTCTTCTTGGATTTCAGAAATTTGCCAAAATAAGCAAAAAGGGCAAAACATGATTTTGCACTAATTTTTCATTTCCAAGCACTATCGACCCTGCATGGCCAGGTAATCCCTGTTATCTAACTTTTCAACTCTGCAGGCTAGCCTGAACATTGAGCCAGGGTTAAATGATAAACAACAGCTGTGATATTACGTAAGAGTAGCTCTGCCCGCAGTTGGCCTTTCGGAATGAAATGATTGTATTTGATATTTTTCCAGTTTTCAAAGGCATATTATATTTAGTAATCCAATATCAATTTGTTTTCAATTTCGAACAAAGAAAATGGACCTCGGAATAAGGAAAGTACAAGAATAGAAAAATAAATAAAAATGTATCTACATGTATACACACATCTAGATCATTTAATGTAAACAATATTGCCACCGCGTGTGGCCCCCTGCTGTGACCTTGGGTGATCTCTGTTCGGACCAAGGTCAAGGATGTTTAGATACTTAAATAGCTTGCTTGTGGTGAATTAAGGTTTGTCACACTTCGAAAAGAGAACCAATACCCCATTCACAGTGGCCTCAAACACCACTACAGTCGCGGGACTGTCCCGCGATTGTAGCGGTGTTGCCCTCAGTGTGAATGCTCAGACCCGCTATAACACCGCGATAAACTATCGCGCTCAAACCATAGTAACAGCACCGGGACAGTCCCGCTGCTGTTGCGGAGTGCCTTCAGTGTAAAGGCACTCCGCTACAGCACCGGGATAAAAAACAATGAAAAACATAAGAATTTCTGAAAGAGGGAATGGAAGAAGGATAAAACATAGAAATACATGAGAAATGATGAAATAAAAGATGGAAAAAACAAACAAAGAAATACATAAGAAATGATGGAAAAGAAAAGGATAGAAGGAAAAAAAAAGAAATACATAAGAAATGATAGAAAAGAAAAACAAAGAAATACATAAGAAATGATAGAAAAGAAAAGGAACAAAGGAGAAAACAAAGAAATACATAAGAAATGATGAATAAAAGATAGAAGAAGAAGAAGAACAAAGAAATACATAAGAAATGATAGAAAAGAAAAGGACAGAAGGAAAAAACAAAGAAATACATAAGAAATGATAGAAAAGAAATACATAAGAAATGACGAAATTAAAGATAGAAGAAGGAGAAAAACAAAGAAATACATAAGAAATGATAAAAAAAGAAAAGGAAAGAAGGAAAAAAAAACAAAGAAATACATAAGAAATGATAGAAAAGAAGAGGAAAGAAGGAAAAAACAAAGCAATACATAAGAAATGATAGAAAAGAAAAGGAAAGAAGGAAGAAAACAAAGAAATACACAAGGAATGATGAAATGAAAAATGGAAGGAGAAAAACAAAGAAATACATAAGAAATGATAGAAAAGAAAAGGAAAAAAGGAAGAAAACAAAGAAATACACCAGAAATCATAGAAAAGAAGAGGAAAGAAGGAGAAAAACAAAGAAATAAATAAGAAATGATTAAATAAAAGATGGAAGAAGGAGAAAAACAAAAAAATACATTAGAAATTATACAAAAGAAAAGGAAAAGGAGGAAAAAAGCACCATTGATTAGTCTATCAATGAGATTGTGCGTTAAATACAGGATGCGCATAGAATTTATGCGCACCCTTAAGTCTACTTAACTCTTTATGAAGTACCGCCTAGTCTTGTCAACATGATTTACCTTGACAGTATCATATGCTTGATGACATCATCCTTGGCGTAGTGAATTGGTAGGTTGCCTGCCAGGTCTCTCATATCCGTTTTGGAACCATTCTCTAGGAGGTAAAACACCAACGCCTTCTCTGGGGACACTTTTCCCTTGTCAAACTTTTCTGAGATCTGAAAAAAAGTTTGTTTTGTGGAATAAGATAACAGAAACTGTTAACAAAAGCAAAGCAAAGCAAAAAATAATCAAACAAAAACAAAACTGTTGAGACAAAATGACCAGGGCCCTGTTGCAAAAAACTTACAATGAAAGTAACTTTGCTATCAATGGTAACACTGCTCAACAGCCATTCAAATTCAAGCTATTCATGGAAGTTACTATTGATGGTAAAGTTCTGTACAATGGGCTGTGACTGCGTAAATCAAAAAGCAGTTCATACCCACTTCACAAATTACATTTGATTAATATCTATTCCATCTGCCCCATTTTGACAAAAGGAAACATATGACATACATGTATCAATAAATGTTGAGTTTTTGATGTTTTTATATTTCATTTAGTGTCATCTACCTCCTGGCCAAACTTAAGATATAAATACTTATCCAGCTTAAAGACATTCAAAGTAGACATCATGAGATCAGGGACCCTGATGAGATTGACTTCAACATAAATGATGGATATATTTTGCTCTTTTACAGGAAATGCCATTTTCGTCACTTGCTTCTTTTTGTCAAAGTTGGGAAGAATTGCTTGGCAAATCAAACACATTACATGTATGTCATGAAACAACTAATGAAGCTTTAGGGTTCTGAATGATGAGTTTACATTCGTAACTATTTACCTTTTTGAGTGCATCAGTTTCTTCCACAGTTCTTCCACTGTTGTAGCAGAGTTGAATAGCTTGATGAAGACATGCCAGACCATCAGATGACAGGATGTTGAGATCAGCTCCCTGAGAAACCAACTTCTCAATGGTAGAAGTATCACCATGTTGTATAGCAAGGTGGATATACACCGGATCATTTGCATCATGCTTTAATTGAACAAAAAATTATACAAAATACATACATCATTAAAAGTGAAAATAAATTCCATTGAAATTCTTGTAAATACACCAGAAGTAAAATTAAAGTACATCAAAATTCCTTTCAATATGTCCAACATCAATACTTTAAGATATGCCATCTTAATCTAAAATTTAGTCAAATAGTTTTGCTATATGGCAATATGTCAATTTGTTTAGTTTTTTTTAATTTATTTTTTTTAGGGAAAATAATGCATTAAACAAACATGTACATTCAACTTTATCTAAACAAATTTTCATCTTTGCTCCCGATCTATTTTCAAATCCTGAAATCAATTGCTGGTTAGTAGACCCATGTTTTCCTAAAAAGGAGGCCAATATATTACACATACAAATTGGGCATTTTACAGAGTAAAAAATGAAGGGTAAACAATGACCCTATTCCGTGTCCATTTGGGCCATAAACAATTCCTGGGGAATGTTTCACCACGTCATTCATAAGCTCTCAACAACTTTAAGAATGACTTTAAAAATAATTTCTGAGTTTTTAGTGTTTTCCCTTAATCCTGATTAAATTGTTGCTAAATATATCCTTGTCACTCATAAGGTTTTTTGTTTAACTTACAAGCAATTTGGTGAAACACCACCTTGTAAATTGGGGCCTAACAGATGCATGGCAATAACTGACATAGCGTATGGCCCAACAATAATGGGGTATTTTTACCCCTCACTTTTTTATCCTCACCTTGGCTCCTTGCTTGATCAAATAAGAAGTAACGTCAAAATGGCCATTTTGAGCAGCTAAGTGTAGTGCAGTCTCACCATCATTTTTAGCCTTATTCATCCCAGCTAGTCCTACTTGGCTGACCAGATATTCAGTGACATCAAGGTGACCATTCTGAGCAGAGAGATGTAATGCCGTCCCACCATTTTTATCTTCCTTATTCACCCCAGCTCCTTGACTGACCAGATATTTGGTGACGTCAAGACGACCATCATGAGCAGACAGGTGCAATGCAGTCCGACCATCGCTATCTCCCTTATTCATGTCAGATCCTTGACTGACGAGATATTTGGTAACATCAAGATGACCATTCTGAGAGGCTAAGTGTAACGCAATCCAACCATCAACACTTTCCTCATTCACAAGAGCTCCGCGGCTGATCAGATATGTGGTGATGTCAAGATGACAAAAGAATGCAGCTTGGTGTAATGCAGTCAAACCATCATTTCCTCCTTTATTTACCTCAGCTCCTTGACTGACCAGATATTTGGTGACGTCAAGGTGACCATCCTGAGCAGCTAGGTGTAATGCAGTCAGACCATTATCATCTCCCTTATTAACCTCAGCTCCTTGACTGACCAGATATTTGGTGACGTCAAGATGACCATTCTGAGCAGCTATGTGTAATGCAGTCCAACCGTGATTATTTAAGCTGTTCACCGCAGCTCCTTGACTGATGAGATATTTGGTGACATCAAGATTACCAAATCTTGCTCCATTTGCCAATGCTGAAAATCCATTGCCATCAGGCACATTCAGCTCTGCTCCTTGATTGATAAGATACTTCAATATTTCAAGCTTATCATGCCCTGCAGAAACATATAAAGCAGTCCACCCTTTACTATTGACTGTATTGACACTAAATCCTTGAGTGATCATATATTTAGTGGCATCAAGGTGACCATTTCTTATAGTGCTGAAAAATGCAGTCCAACCATCATCATCTTCCTTATTCTCCTCAACTCCTTTATGGACTAAATATGTTAGGACATCAATATGACCATGCTCAGCAGCTAGGTGAAATGCAGTCTGACCATCATTATCTCTCTTATTCACCTCAGCTCCTTGACTGATCAGACATTTGATGACATCAAGATGACCATAATGAGCAGCTATGTGCAATGCAGTTAGACCATCATCATCTCCTTTATTTACCAGAGCTCCATGACTGACCAATTGTTCAAAGACCTCAAGATGACCATTCTTAGCAGCTAAGTGTAATGCAGTGACACCTTTACTAGTTACGATATTTACCTCAGCTCCTTGACTGATCAGATATTTGGTGATGTCGAGCTGACCATCTTGACCAGATAGGTGCAAAGCAGTCCAACCATTGCTATCTCCTATATTCACCTCAGCTCCTTGACTGACAAGATATTTGGTAACATCTAGATGACCATTCTGAGAGGCTAAGTGTAGTGCAGTCCGACCATCATTGCTTACGTTATTCACCTCAGCTCCTTGACTGATCAGATATTTGGTGACATCAAGATAACCATTCTGTGCAGATAGGTGCAATGCAGTCCAACCATCATTAATCATCTTATTCACCACAGCTCCTTGATTCACCAGATATTTTGTTATGTCCAGATGACCATTCTGTGCAGATTGGCATAATGCAGTCCGACCATCATTGCTTACGTTATTCACCACAGCTCCTTGACTGATCAGATATTCCGTGACATCAAGATAACCATTCTGAGCAGACAGGTGTAATGCAGTACAGCTTTCATTATCTCTCTCATTTACCTCAGCTCCTTGACTGATCAGATATTTGATGACATCAATATGACCATTCTGAGCAGATAGATGTAATGCAGTCCAACCATCATTATCTCTCTTATTTACCTCTGCTCCTTGACTTGTGAGATATTTAGTGACATCAAGATGACCATAACTTGCAGCATATTGCAATGCCGAAGTACCGGTAATATCAGCCACATTTATCCCTGCTCCTTCACTGATGAGATATTTCAGTATTTCAAGTTTACCATATGCTGCAGAAATGTTCAAAGAAGACAAACCTTTATTACCGACGATATTGACCTGAGCCCCTTGACTGGTTAGATATTTGATCATGTCCAGATGGCCGTTCTCTATTGCAATGAACAATGCCGGGGTGCCTTCACTGCTCTCTGTATTCATGTTACATCCATGGCTCAGTAGAAGTTTAGTTATTTCAAAGTGTCCAAGAGACACAGCAAGATGTAATGCTGACATTCCACTTGGAGTTTCCTGCACGATGTCGGCTCCATGTTCAATTAGGAACTCAACCACGACCTCATTGTCTCCTATAACTGCAATGTGTAAAGGAGTATACCCATCCTGATTTGGGTGATTGATGTTGCAGCCTCTTTGGATCAAAACTTTGCAGGTTTCAAGATCACCTTGCAAGGCTGCATCATGGAGCTTTTGAACTTGATTCCTGCTACCCATAGCCTGATTCTGAAAATAATCATTTATTCCGTACCAAAACGCTAATTGACAAGACCGGTTCTTGTCATTATTTAAACACTTTACAAATGACAATATGATGTTGGTGCTTCACTCAAACCCTAACAGTATATGCGCACTATATGAAGGGTGTGCAAAATTGCAGTCATCAACTTAACAATATTCATGTTCTAGTACAAACAGCAGCACTGAAACATGTAAATTTGTTCAAATAAATAAAGAGCTTCAAAAGACTAAGTAAATGGTGTCGATCATAGTTGGCAATAATGTGATCATTATGAACTTAACCTTCGGACTCAGAAAATATTGTTTGTTCAGCACACTGTACATAAACTTACATTATTAAAATAGTTGTAAGATATTTGGGTTTATGTCTTGACAAGAAATACCAAAATAGCTGTTCTTTGCTTGCCTTATGGACCCTGAAGCAATTGAGGCTTTATAGAATTTAATTCTGGTGGCTTCTTAATTGTTTTCTTTTTGATATTTGTGTTTAACCAACAAAGATAATACGGATAAAAAAAATTGAATTACATCCCCATGCCATATACATGTTGCATGTCAAACATATTTTGGCCTTCAAAAAGTTGACTCTTGTTCTGGTGCTCACATGAATTGGGATCTACAAACATAGTTGTATGAAGGACTAGATATCTGCAGTGACAAAAAATCTATGCCCATTAATCTTTAGACCTTTTAGATCTGTAAGATTTTGTCTGGAGCACATGTCATAATGCAAAGCGCACTAATAAAAATTCTATGAATCAATATAGCTTTTGTTTTACAGAATTGGCATATCTAATGTCAGCACCTGCAAACAAACTATGCAATGAAACTATTATCAAATATTACCATAAATACTTTCCTTGGCCCAAGGAAGACCTTAACAAAAGCATTTTTAAGGATGAGAAGGGCAGCAAATTTAGCAGATGAAGCAGGAAGCCACACCATCCCCCCCCCCTATTCTCGGATGACCAGTTCTTCGCACCTTGTAAATTAGGTCTTTTTCAGTCATTGAAATAGGTCAACGAAATTGATTGCTTTTCCTATGCAGAGACAGGGACATCATCTCTTTTCCTCTCCTTCCACATACATTCTCTCTCTTTCTCTTCCACATTACTACCTCTTTCCTTTCCAAATTATTTTCTTTCTCTATCTCTTCCACCTTCCTACCTTTTAACTCCTTCCTTATCTCATTCCCAATCTATTCTCTCTCTCTCTCTCCCACCCTTTCTACCTCTTTCCTTAACTCCTTCCCAATCTATTCTCTCTTTAATCTTCCCTTTCTTTTTTTTGCTCCTCCCATTCATCTTTCTAAATGTCTGTTCGCTTCTCCTTACCCTCCAATTTTCTCTCTTTCTCTTCTTTAGCATAATTCTGTTCTCTTTTAGCCCCATCTCCATCTCTTTTTCTCTATTTTTTTTCCATTTCCCTTTTCTTTCGTCCCCCCTCCCTCTTTATCTCTGTCCTTTCTTCCACCCCTTTCTTTCCCTCTCTCCTTCCAATTATCTCTTGTTTCTATCTCTTCATCTTCCCAATCTTCTATTTATTTTCTTTCTTTCTTCCCTCTTTCTTCTACACTTCCCTCATGTCAGAAAATTTCTATCAGGACAACTACCCCCAGAATTGGGGTTAGGTTTAAGTGTACAGTTAAAGGCCCTGTCACATTGTTCCATGCAAGCTACGTGGGCGAGCTGCATGCACAGATTTTAAAGCATCCAACAAGATTTCTGCGGGCAAACAAAGTTTTTCACAAGTTTTGGGTGTGTCTTACCTGCTGGACGCATTATACTTAATGTCTACTTGCGTGTATTGCGTGTGACCTGCAGGTTAATCACGGGCAAGCTTCGAAACTGATCTGTGTTACTTACGGGCGACATACGGTGCGTTGCATGGTATCTCAACCTATATGTAACTGCGTGTTACCTGTGTGTAAGTTGCTTGTAAGTTGCGAACTTGGAGAAACCATTGTTGAAGGAATCTCTCTGGAGGACTTAAATATTATATGTCATATATTTTGGCAGCAGAGATCCGCGGGCAATTTGTGTACTTGAAGCGGGTTAATCGCGTGTGACTTGCGACGCTACAGGTCTCCTTCTGGTTTTCTGCGTGTACCTCTGCGGGCAATCACCGGTGACTCACGTGGAACAAGTTTTGAGCATGTTCAAAACTTTTCTGCGGGCAAATCAGACTTGCATACACACCTGCGGGAAAATGAATGCGAGCCTACGTGCGAGATACTGTAATTACTTGAACTGGTTGTGACAGGGCCCTACAGGGATAGTTTTTTATCTGGATTATGTGGGAGGGGGTGGGGGTAGTTGTCCAAGAATCCTATTCATTCTTAATTCCTTTTTCGACGCTCTCTCTCCCCCTCCTATCTGTGTAAACAATAAATGACAAAATTTTGCATAAAGTTCTAAATATCAAAGATGATTTATAAATCAAAATTTTGTAAACATAACATAAAAATATTTACTAAAAAAATTGCTGCTCCCATATGAAGAGTTTTACCTCCTTGGGGAAAAAGGCCTCCTTCACAGTGGTCCCATATAGCGGAAGAAAGTTGTGCAATACATTACACATCATTAAAGTGCCACTTGGTTTAGACCCACACTTACTAATGTCTATTTGGTCTCATCCCATATGGTCTACATTTAATTCTATCTATTTCGTCTACAAACAGTTCGTCTATTTGCCCTTTGGTATAATTGCTACATGTACTTCGCCTATTTAACATTTCATCTAATTCCCATTTCGTTTAATGTCTCATTTTTCGAATGCCCAATAGGTCAAACACCAATAGTCAATTCCTGTAACAGAATGGTAATAGACCAAACAATCATTTGGAAATTAGATGAAAATGCAATTAGACAATTCGCTTAATATACAATAGAATTGACAATTAGACCAATTGGTCATTAGACTAACTGAGGATTAAACCAAGTATGAATTAGACCAAGGGAAAGTTAGACCAAACTGTTGGTGGATGATATTGATTTAGCCCATGTGGTACTAGTCAATCAGATCATTGGACCAACCAAGTGGATATAAACAGGTAAAAACAAGGCCGACTTTTTGGGTTGTTAATAACCCTTCCACGAAGTTTCATTTGGATTAATGACTGTTTAGGATAATAGACATTTGGTAAAATACAAATAAATTAGACCAAAAGGGTTTTAGACTTCTTGGCAATTATTCAAAATAGGAATTTGACCAAATGTCTATTTGTGCATAAATTATGCAGTCCTCATGGACAGTGGGCAAAATGGGTGCAAGTGACATGGTAATGTATAAGCCCAGCGGGGTATAAATTTCGCATTCTATCCAGGGGGAGGCACAGATAGAAAAATATGATAGTTGAAAGTTTCCTGATAGTAACATGTAGGTTCGTTGACTTACGGTAGATCTCAAGTGCTTGATGGAAAAACATCTCTGGTAATCTGCGTATCTCCCATAGGTTATCCCTATTTCAGCATTTAACCGCATTCCACAGTGTTACATTTCAAAACAAATCCATTTTCCATATTCATCCATCCTCCCCTTCCTGAACATCTGAGCTTGGGGGTGGATATTGTTCAACAAACTTCACCCCATCTGTCTCCGAACGTTCACTACATTGCTCTGTATTTGATTGATCATTGGTCTTTTCTTGTTGTTTCATGGCCTCTGCTTGTAGTAGTAGCTGAAGGACATCATCTTCAAAGTTCTGGTCGGTGTTGTTGAATGCAGATCCCTGAAAGATAATCAACAAAGAGAATAAATGCATTTTCAAGCCAACAAATTAGCATCTGTTTAGCAATCAGTATTGATTATTTTCATCAAGAAATGAAGATATCGTTACTTTCCATTTTTTTTTCCAATTATATTTATTTTTTACAGTTTCTTTTCCTTCTACATTTTTTTCATTTTATGAAAATTCAATGTAGTTTGTTGTATCCTTCACACATAAGCCAGTTTGGATGATACGGATGGATCTACTCTGAGAACATGTTGTTCCTGAAAACACACGACATGAGAGAGATTTTAACAATCTTTTAAATCATACACAGGGGTTATATCCACTTGGTCTAACAGCAATTGGTCCAATTATCTGATTGTCTAATACAACATGGACAAATCCCGTCTAGTCTACAAACAATTTACTCTAATTTCACCTTGGTCTAATTGCCAATTCGTCTAATTGCATTTTCGTCTTATTCTCAAATGAATGGTTGGTCTATCATCAGTTTGTTACAGGAATAGACTAAGTGATGTGGGATGAGACCAAATGGGTATTAACATGTTTAACCCTAATCAGGCCGGGCTTTTTTGGCTCTCTTATAGCTGGGGGGGGGGGGGGGTTGAATTTTTGCTCTAATTTACTAAACAAAGCTCCTAGAATGCTAAATTTTGATCTAAATATTCTTTGTAGCATTCTTAACAATTGTACTTTAAAAAAAATTGGTATCAAATCCATTTTCTCATATATTTTTTTTTGTTTTATGAGTTTCTTATGTATTTCTTTGTTTTTCAACCTTTTGTCTTTCTTAGGTTTTTTGGGCAAAATTGATTGCAGAATCTTTATTAAGCATAATTATGCTAAAACAAATTAATTTTAACCAATGAAAGTGAAAATAATCATATCTTTATGAATTAGGTGAGAAAATTCTATTTGCATTTACTTTGTACACAAAATTACATTTTTGAGCGGTGTTTGGTCTGACGGATTTTTTTGAAAATCGTGCAGCGTCATAACAGTATGCCCGATTTTCAGGGAAATGGTTTCAAAAGATATGCAAGACTTGAAAGTAAAAAGTCAACCAGCGGCGTGGTCAAAAAATTCCATGCGGCGGTATGGTTATAGAAAATGTTGAGGGGGGTTGATTCAACCCCCCTCCCTCTCCCCGGCCTTTTTAAGGGTAATCAAGTTGAGTTTAGACTAAGTGGCAATTTACCCATAAATGTGTTTTTCTTTAGTGAAAAAGTTTATTGTTCTTATGAATTATCTTCTACAAATATCAAAAAGAAATAACTACATGTAGACAAACCAAAAAAAATTTACTTCGCATAACAGTGGTAACTGAACATCAAATGGCATTATATGGTATCTAAAAATCTCACCGTTTGAGCATGTTCTTGAGGCTTTCTCTCTGGTTTCCCTGATAGCCATATGAGCTGCAATGGATTGCGAGGAAGACCAAATTCATTGGATACGGCAACTTCCTGAAAGATTACAAAGACAAGCAAACGAATTTGTTAGGAAATTTCATGGAAGAGATTTCTTAAGAAAATATATCTGTCAACTTTAATTTCAATGTATAGATATATTTCTATGAGTAGTATTAATTGCATTGACGCTCCAGCGACAATGCTATGTTATCGTTCAATATTCCTTTTCCGTCTTCTTCTTCTTCCACAAAAAGCCATTCACTTAACACATGATCCTTGTTATCCCTGTCAAGGTCAAATTACTCATCCAAATTGGTTCAAACTTCATAGACATGTCATGGATGATCCATTATTGATCCCCTGACATTTCATTTTCCAAAATCACTCATCCATGACCGCCCATCCGCCATTTTGTCAATTTCTGGTCATCTGAAAGCCATTCTTCCAGCTTCAATATCTCAATCATCGTAGATGCTACAAACTTCTAATAAAATTCATTAAATAGTCCATAAGTTGGCCTTTGATATGCATCAAACAGCTTTTTATTTCAAAGCCATTTTCATATTTTAAATCAATTTTTAAAATCAACCCCGTTATGAAATCTAAAATTGTGACTAAAAACACACAAAAATGGCTATAACTTTCTCAAATCAATTCCATTTTGCTTCAAATTTTCAGGGCATGTTATACTAATAAATGTGCACACACTCCACATGTTTCACACTCCAGCAAATACACAAAATGAAAATAGCACCCTCTAAAGTTTCAAAATTTGGCTAAAATCCAAGAGGCTGCATCTGCGTTGTGCCTCGTTAAAACCGTACCCTTTTTTGGATTTAGGTACTTCATACTATGTCCTTTCCAGCAATGTAAAGAAAAATATATCGATTCATTGACCAAATTGCTCAAAAATGTTGTAGAAAGTAAAAAATTATCGATACCAGGAAATCAACTTTAACCTCCCCTAAAATTGCGAATATTCAATCTAGGGACTTGAAACTTGGCAGGCATATGTATCAATACTTTTTACAACTATCTGCCAATTTTTGTAAAATTTGATGTTGTCATCAAAAAGTTATGGACAAAAAATAGCGAATTTTCAATGGATTACGTACCAAGTCATAACGTCATTGTCGTTCAATATTTGCTTCTAAAATTGACATCACAATGACCGCATTGAAATTGCCTTTCCATTGATACCAAATATAATATAGGTTGTCACAGAAAATTTCGTGTAAATCACATTTTTGTAGGAGCCATTATACCCGCTTGCCTAATAATTGCAAATTTGACAGAGCCATGTGCACGCCGGATAATATGGAAAGCGAAGTTCTCAAAATTGCACTGTAGTACACAAAGCGTATTCGTTTTACACACAGATCTTGTATATTGTGTAAAGCTTACTTCCGTTTCCCAATATATTTCAAAACATATGCTTACATTTTAATAATCATTGAAATCTTTTAGTCAAGGCGTCAATGCATGCACATCGTTCATGTCAACGATTGCAGTTCTAGTGTATCACTTCTTGTAATTATTAAATAGATCTACACAAATATATATTTATTGTGTTTGATAGCCAGACCACTGTAAATCAATTTTCATGCTATATACAAGACAATAAATCATTAAATCCTGAATCTTGTAAAAGTGATTTAAAATATACAAACTGTATCCAAAAGAAAAATGGTACAACAGGGAAAAAATGATTTAGGTAAAAAAAATCTTTTATAACAAGGTGTGTATGTGGTACCAAAATAAAGGCAAAAGATTTTTCTTGCGGATAAACTTTACTTTCTATAATTTACTTTTGGAAACTTTTGTGTGATGAAGAGAGAATTAAAATTGCACATATCCTTTGTTCGGAATGCTGAAATAAAGGCCCTTTGTATGCAAAACCAACACAAAGCCATGAAATGGCATGCACAAAATGGATCTTTCTTGATTTTAGAAACTAATCATATCTCAAGATCTTCAGCACCAAAAAAGATGAAAAAAATGCAGAAGAAAGTCTGTTTAGTCCGCTTCATGAACATATCAAACACTACCAGGTCTCTATCACACAAAGGTTTGCAATCAATCGCAAATTAGCAACAGCCAATCACAATCACTGTTGCATATGCTTTTTGTTCAAAAGACTGATCAGCAACCAATCGCAAATGCTTTTTCAATTTTTGCAATAACTTGCAAACCATGTGTTACAGGGCCCAGATTGTGATCAATATTCATACCATAAACAAATGTTTCCCACTTGTTCCATTTCATTTGATACAGACTGCATATTTAATTGATACTTACAGCAGCATCAGCAGATGAGAATTCTATGATAGCACTTCCATTCCGTTTGCTTAATATGAGATTTGTCACTTGCCCATACTGAGAATGAAATATAATTAATAAAAGTAATATGCAAAATCATATTAAACTATTCAATCTCTATGGAAATACACTCAACTCCGCAATTACAATTTTAAATAATATACTCCAAGACTATAATTTGCAATCATTCTTGTAAAAAAAAAAGGATTAGTCAGAGATTTTGTTCTACAGTTTTGCTGCTTCTTCTTCTTCTTCTTCTTCTTCTATTGAACAGAAGCTTGGTCTCTCAGAGTATGTTTTGTTGTACAAAATAGATCGATAGTTAATTCAACTCATGCCACATAAATTTTATACTTGAGGAAAAAAAGAACATGATTTCACCAGGGCATTGAAGAAAAAAAATTAATTTCCTGCAAATCGGATAATTAACATTTGTGTATTTATTACCTTTTTTCCCACAAAAACCAAAGACTTCTTAGAACTAGCAGCGATATAAACTTACAATTTTCTTTCCAACATTGCACTGTATTGCCCAATTGCCTATTGTAGGGAAACAATCGCCACTTTAGCCAAAATGAATACACAAATCTCAAACAAGAGTCTGTGGAGCATGTTAGTACTAGCTCACCTTTCCAAATATCAGTTTTAAGAATGCATAGTTGTATCCTCCATTCAACGTGTCTCCTTTCTGGGCTTTCCATTTGATCTTCAGTTTAGGGGATGTATCTACAGAAATTACACATAGATCTTGTTATAGAGTTACAACAAAAATTTACTGCGAGATAAAACCATTATCATACCCCAAGAATATATATCAGGAAAAAATTTGTGCTCGATCCCCAGTAAGCACTGTGTCTTAGAGTTGCGAAATTCATGACAAAGATTATCACATCCAGGAGGAAAAAATCACCAAGTTCACAACTTCATAAATTAACAACAATTTGAAGATCATACTACAGGACCACCACACTTTTCTAACCCTGCACAATGCACATAACTCCTTTGAAAATCTCATTAGGTACAATAAGATAATATACGATTAAATTGCACTTAAACAGTAATTAATTCACAGTATTAATCTTTTCTTAAATGTCCAATTATTTCATAATATCAAGAAAAATACCTCATAGCTGCTATAAATTTACTCAAAATAAACATTATTATTTATGAGAGGAAGTTCTGATTGTCAACCTTACCATCTTCTTCTACTGTTGAATTAGAATCAAGTTCTTTCTTTAGAAGTTCTTGTTCTCTCTGTAAGGTTTGTGATCCTTCTTCTCTCAGCCTTTGGATCTAAAGTTCAATCAAATAGAAGGTGTCTAAAATCAAAAGAGGGCTTTTTCTCATAAGGGCAATTCCACGGTAACTGATGTTACACACAACCAGAATTTTCTACATTCTTTGTGTTGTAGTTACAAAAATAAGAATACCTGGGTCTTCAAATTAATATACCTAAATAAGTTAGTGTAAAGCAAGGCGTTGTATAAAAAAATTCCACCCAAACATCATTTCCATTGAAACACCAAGCAAAAACGTGTCGGTAACTGACGTTACAGAAAACGGACATGCAAAATCATGGTGTTAGATCAACTCTCAATATCTCATGTCCACGATGTGTTATAATGATAAGTCTTATATGACATCATTCCTAGGTCTTTATGAACAGATTTGCAAAATAAGAAGAGATTTTCATAATTTTGTTTATGCTGAGGAAACTTTTGTGAAGACATGTCGGTAACTGACGTTACTAACTGACGTTACCCTTACATCTTCCATAGACTTTACACATGTAAAATTCCAATTTTGAATCGGATCTAAATATTTTGTTTTCCTCGACTTTTGAGAATTATGTGTTTGATATGATATCATACCTATGATCTAGGCAACAGATTGGCCGAATAAGAAGTAATGTAATCATTTTCCTATTAATTAGCTAAAACTTTACTGTGAACATGACAGTTGTACACATACATTTCCTATAGGGTTTGTACAGAATATTTTGAAAATTTTATTTCTTACTACTATTCCATCACTTGAATATTGGAATATGTTAGTATTAAGATATCAGAAACTCTAAAATAGTTTTTTGAATGATTAATACACGTAGGATGTCCCACACATGTATTTTTGTGTAGTGCATGTGAATCTTGGCAGAATTGGGTTCACATATCATTTGTTGATTCTAAATCCTCACAGCACACAACAATTCTTAAGTGAATTGTTATCAACCTTTTGAAAATCACTTTTAAACAGTTTCTTCAATTCAAACTTAATGTATGAACATTAATTTCCATTAAACTCATTTTGTACAAAGCTAATATGATCAGTAGTAATAAAATGCTGAATTTCAAAGCTGGGTATTGAAATTTGTTCAAAATTGCTGTTAGTCCTTGGCATCAAAATGAAAGCCTGTCAAAGTAAAGTGTTTGTTCTGTGCTTTGTTCTATCAAAAGTCGCGTACATCTCAGCAGATGCACAGACATACATGTAGGAGCTTTGATCATACTTTTTTTCTTTTTCTTTCTTCTTCATTTATGTATCTATAAAATTACAGAGAGAAGTTTTTGAATACAACCAAAAATTGTATTTACATTTATCATAACATTTAAATTTGTTGGCTCATATTCCAAATACAGAATATATAGCAATGGATCCTGATCACTTCAATAGATAATTACTGAAAATCTAAAGTAGATTTGGAGGGGCTTAGGCCTACATGAACATGTACACGACATGGCTTTTCCCCAACTCTTATGGTGTCAATGGTAACTTCTTCTTTTAATGATTTAAGTCTTTTATCGCTAGATGATTAGTTTAATCAATGGTAATTACTTCAGATACATACAGGTGTCAAATTTTTTTTTTTTTTTTTTAAAGAAACGATAATTGCATCATGGTAACATGACGTTACACTAGGTCATGGTAACTGACGTTACAACAAATCAGCTGTCAATTTTGACTTGATTGTATGTTGAATATCCATAGCTTGCTGTTGATAATAATGAGATGCAGTCATTACATTAGAAATCTTAATTTGGCATAGTTGATACCTTTCTTCGTTGTGGAAAAAATGAACAAGTTCATGTTTTCGGTAAACGTGACGTTACATCCCAAATGAGGGTAATTTAAATCTCAAGTTTTTTCCAAAGTCACATTGACCAAATTTTTTTGAAATACAGTTTGATTAAGTGTCTTTCAACAACTTTATCCATGTGAAAGATTATCTGGACAGAAAAGTTTTAGTTGGGAAAATGAAAATGGTTTTTTTGTAAATATCCTTTTCTATACCAAAAATCTATTGTAATACTTTCGGCCTTTGTTTAGAAGGTGAAAATGGCCCCATCAGTAAAATTTTATTGATTCTTAAAACTTCAACTCATGTATTTTTTGAAAATCAAAATTATTTTAACCAATATCATTTTGAATTTCTGGCACCCTTGTTCCGGATTTCTGTGGAATTGCCATAAGATCAAGTTTGGCTATGCAATTAATTCAATCTGCATACATTATGGAATTGTTTTTTGATTGATTACAATCAATCGCAAATCTTTACAAGACAGGCCTACATTATTTTGTAGCACAATATTTGTTACTTCATGTGAGTTTCATTTTAAAATCAAAATAAAATAATCAGAAGTTACATGCAATGAAAAATTCACTAAAAACCCTTTTTCGATATACATGGTATACAACTTTTCAATCTGTGTAAATTAATTCGAACATGTGGATCAAAATTCAAGCAAATCAAAAAGTGTTATGGATCGGCTTAAATACTTTTAATCTCTAGTGATACATAAACGTTTTATTAAGAAAATGCCACATGACAGCTTCCATCAAAAACTTATAAGATACTACTATCCGATCTTAATCCAAAACAATAAATGAAATTAAAGATTAGAGTTATGAATAAATTGGATAGACACAGGCACATTTATAAACAGCTTAAATTTGTTGTTAAGGGTAGGATAATAACATTTCTAACAATGTACAGTCCAATATTATGTTTCAACCTCACTAATTGCACAGAAAATCTGAAACTGTATCTTGATCAGATAAAATCTCCTCTACAACTATCAAAAGTCCTAAGTGATTCGAGTCGGGTGGAAAGTGGTCAAAGTCAAAGTCAATAAAGGTCATTTGTGGCCTTATATCATGTAAAATGATGTAATTGTCATTGTTTGTTTTCACTTTAACTTGAAAATTATAAAGCATACTTAACAGAATGTGGTCAATTATGTATAAAATTATGCAATAAGATGAGCAGGTTCGGTAGTAACCATATGAAGGTCAAAGGTCAGAGGGTCAATAAATGTTTCTAAAAACGTCGTGGAAAATGAAGAAGAAATTGCGTTATCCTAGGCATAACTTAACATACAAATATATATCACAGTCAATATGGTTCAACCTCACAAAATATGAAACATGTATCTTAATCAGTAAAATCTCCTCTACAACATATCAAAAGTCCTAAAGATTGCGAGTGGTGTAAATGGTCAAAAGGTCAAAGGTCAATAAAGGTCACCTTCGGCCTAAAATCATGTCGAAATAATGTAATCTCATGTTTGTTTTCACTTATAACTTGAAAATTAGTAAAGCATACTTAACAGAACTGTGGTCAATTATGTATAACAATATGCAAATAAGATGAGCAGGTTTTGGTAGTAACCATATGAAGGTCAAAGGTCAGAGGTCAATAAATGTCTAAAACGTGTGAAAATGAAAAGAAATTGCCGTTATCCTAGGCATAACTTAAAACCCAGTACAGGTATGTAAACCAAACTTAGTTTAATTTTGTTAGTAAAATATTTGAAGGTTAAAGGTCAGAGGTCAATGAATATCCAAAATCCTGTGAAAATGATGAGAAATTTCTTTTATCCTATGGCCAGCTCGAAATCTACTAAAGAGAACTGTCACCCATACTTTAGCCTCTATTGATACTTAGGCATGAATTTATATGGTTTTGGTGACAACCATATTAAGGTCAAAGATCAGAGGTCAGTAGATGTCAAGAAACCTGTGAAAAGATGAGAAATTTGTTTTGTTTTACATGAGGAATGCTGACTAAACTTATATTGATACTGAGGCAAATTAACATACATGTATAGGAGCACACGAGGTGACAGTCATTACAGGTCAGAGGTCAGTAGATGTCAAAAATCCTGTAAATATGATGAAAAATTTAGGTTCATTGCATTGTGTATATTGAGAGACAAATGAACTTTGCAGTAGTGACAACTATATTTTGAAGGTCAAAGGTCAGAGATAAGTAAATTTTTTATAACAAGAACGTTGTGTACCTATAACCCTAACTTGAGATCCACTTGAGGAGGGTGAACCAAACTTGTTTTAGTTATGTATAGTGATAGGTAAATTTATGACCTTGAGCATGTTTAGGATCAAAGGGCAATATCCTCCACAAATTATAAGATATTACTTTTGTTACCTTTTATAGCGATAACTTTAGACTTTAGTACAACTACATGTAGGTAATTGCAATCACACTTGGATTAATGGTGTAGAAATCTTGGTAGCGACCAAGATAAGGTCAATCGTTAACGTCGTAGATAAATATTTTTAAAGTAATGGAACACCACAATATCATGAGAAGATCTTAATGAAAATGCTTTAAATTAGGCACAATAGCTGGTTCATTATAGTGCATCCTTGCCAAGAAATAAAACATCCATGGAAATATTCATATCTTTATCTCTGGCAATGTCTTACAGTCATTTCAACAACTAAAAGTTTGAGGTGAATATCCATTAGTATGGAGCTCCTGTCTCAAAGAGAAAGCGCCCCACCCCTCTCAGGCGGTCGTTCCTGTGATTTCTCGGGAAAAGAGGTGCACATGTATTTTAGGGTCCCAGTTCAGGGGGAAAATTCTGAAAATCATTGAAGTAATGGTCTCTTCGCATTTCCCCCAAACTGTTTTTTAATTAGGGGTAGTTTTCAAATATTTTTGGAGCAATTTCATAATAGGGTCCCGTATAATATAATATAATAAAAATAATACCGCTGGTAGAGGGGTAATTTGCTAACTTCCCCCCCAAAAGTCTGTAAAAGGGGATTATGTCTGTAAAAGCATACCATCTCCTCAAGTGAATTATCATTCCTTTCCCTTGATCAGTGTATTGATGATTAGCAGAGCCTTTCACCTCACAATTTTTGTTGACAAAAAATAAAGAATAAGGCAGGGGCAAGGGTGGCATTTTGGGCCACAGATCTACATGTAGATGTATGTTGAAGGCAAATGTATCTAGCATCACAGTAAAGGTTTATTGTCATGGAAGAGAAATGTTGGAGGATTTAATCGTACCATTTCATTTGTGAAAATGAAAATGCTCGACAAAATTGAAGGCTTTTATGAGGAAATGCTATCTCAATTTAATTCTAAGCCCTGTAACACAATAACATAAAACATTTTATGGTAATAACTGTGTACTAAAGGAGTTTACACTCAATGATTTATCGTCTTTTATGTATACACGGATAGAATACCAAAATAAACTAGATAGCCACATGAGATCAACCAATTAAATCCTGACTGCTAGTATTACAAAATGTCTTAACATTTGTACCAGAACATATCAGCCATAATGTAGTTCCTACAAATGTTTGGTAAAAATCAATCTGGCATTACTTCTTGAATCCCTTTATAATCTTCTCAATGCTCAGATGCGCGGATCCAGGCAGGGGCCACAGGGGACAACGCCCTCTATAATATTATAACTATTGATGTACATGTTAAATTTGGGAAATTGGCGGCCTCTACTATCATCGGAGTCAGGCGCACCTCTATTTTACAAATTGGATCTATAACTGCGCTTTTTGCGGTTAAGACATGAATATTTCTATCTATTTTACATAGTAATTTGGTGACCTATGGATATTTGTGAGTGTTACAGTACCGATAAACTATGGACTATTCAACAAGGCCTGGTTTGAAAGTCATTTTATCAAGTGCTCTTAACTTATAATCATGGAACAAAAATAGTCTGCAGCATTATGTTTTTTATCATATTTTGCATAGGTAGTGCCAAAAGATCTTAATCAATTAGTCCCTCTTTTATACATACATCAACCCGAATTCTTTTGATACATTAATGAAACAAACTTCTCGTCACATTCAATGAGGAAATTGTGTCTTTCGTCATTATTGATCTTTAATTCTTGAAACATACTAGTTTACGTTGGCAATAATCAAGTGCAGGAGAATCCGCAATAAACCTTCCTAATTTCAAAGTGCTTGCGAAGTAATTGTGCAAGACACAAGAGGATTTTCATTATATAAGCCTAAAAAAATAGTTGATAACTGTCATACCATATTTGTCTTGACTTGTGAAAGAGTTTCCATCCGCAGGTCTTGATTGGCTCATCTCCCATCAGTATGTCCCTTTCAAGTTTTGGCAGGATTTTAAGCTAATATGGACATTTTTAATGACATTGCCCCTTTGCTAGTTGTCATTTAACTTGTATTTCATCTTCTGACATTCACAGATTGCTTAGTTTGTTTGAACATACATTCAGAAACTATCAGTCATTGCCAAATACATAAAGTAGTTTCTCATCTTGTTCTTTTTAAAGAATTAGACTGTCATATGGTGACCCTGAACCTTTGACTTCATGGAAGTCAACAAAAAACTTATTTAGTTTACTTATTAATCAATGATAATCAAAAGTTTGGTTGAAATGCCACCAGTTACTGATACCTCACAATCTACAGTTCTTCTGCATGATAATTGTACCCAAAAATTATTGAGCATCTTGATTTTGACCTTTAAATGCATACGGGTCATCCAAAGCTTCAAAGTTTCATTCAACATAAGATTGCACTTGGTTTCGGTTTGAACATTATTTTAGTCGATCTCAAGTTTAGTTAAGCCAAGGAACTTTCAAAGATTTTTGAACAGGATTTTGGATTTTTAATTGACCTCATGACTTTGACCTTCAATATTTTCACCAAAACCTTACAGGTTTTCACGATAACACATTGAACCAGTTTGGTTGACATACCTTGTAGAGGGTCTCAGATTATAAGTAGTGACAAAGGAAAATTTCGTGGCATTTTCCCAGGTTTTCTTGGACGTTTATAATTGCGGGCTCTGACTATTGAACCTTCAATGGTGTACTACAAAACCTGTCCATTTATTTCTATACATAATTGACCCAAGTTTTGATCAAATGCTTTGCTAACTTTTTCTTTTTTATAAATTGAAATAAACATAGCATTAATATTTTACATGACTTTTAGGCCACAAAATGACTTAATGACCGATGAGCCTTTTGACCCTTTCACCGACAATCCTTAGGACGTTATTGATATTTGTAGAGGAGACTTTATTGATCAAGATACATGTTTCAGATTTTCTGTTGCAATTAGTGTGAGGTTGACCCCTTTTTTGTCCTAGAATGACTATACTACAAAGCATTAGTTGATTTAAAGCTATGGTGTGGTCTTGTAGATCAGTGAATATTTACATACCTTTTCTTCAAGAGAATTGATATCCTTTGTTGAACTTTCTTGCTCTTTCTTGAATGATGCTTCTCTGGACTCCAGCTCTAATAGGTGAGAAGAAATGTATTGTAAATTTCTATTTGGTTGGAGAGAGAGATCACACCACTTCTAACAACAACAACAACAACAATCTAGTGATCGAGAGGTGTCAGGTTCAAATCCTGATGGAATCCCATTTTCTTTGCTATTTTTTTTTTGCATATTATATATTTCTGGTTAGTTTCCTTCGTTGTTCAAATTAACATGAATGATAGACAAGATCAAACTTATATTAAAGTTAAAAAAACAAAACAAACAAACAAACAAACATATACCAGCAAAAAATATTTCTCAAATCACCTACACCAAAGAGAGACAAAAAGTATTCTTAACAAAATTTCAGTTTCAGTTATCTTATTATATAATAAAGTCTTTTTATATATGTGCTCATTATAATTGGAGTTGACTGTACATTGTAAGAATTTAGATTTTCAATCTTTCATCATAAACCATCAATTTATATGCAGAATATGTTCCCTACATTAGCCAATTAAAAACTAGTTCACCATACCTTCTTTGATTTTTCTTCTTTTACCCTCAAGGGCTTTGTTCCTCAATTCTGCTGCTTTCTTGGCCTTCAGAACCTTATCATATGCAGCCTAAAGTAGAAAACCAAACACAGAAATAATAATTAGGCAAGTAGAGATAAAATTGTTTCATAATACATAAACACCAAACATTATTATTATCATTATAACTGAGCAGTTTCCATCATATTTCGTTGTTGTATTGTAACTGCAGAGGGCTACAATTCAAATTCACCAATAAGTCACATAAACAACAGCATAGCAAATGATGGAAGGGTGTTACTGGAGTAACTACATAAAGTCTCAGGTTTTTCGAAATTACATGTTACTAAGAAACTAAATAACATAGCCTTCTATTCCTACATGGAAGGCTAATGTATTCTTGCTAATATGCATCATGACAATAATAATAATATTTCTGAGTTTCATTTTTTGGTAATAATAATAAGGCTTTGAGCATTCAAGAAAATCATTCCTATTGGCAACCATTTATTTCACTTTGGCCAGTGTGCCAAATATTTAAGGGCCAGAGGACGATTTGCCCCTTACTTCTGTCAAAAGCTCCTGCTCATGTAAGTAGATCCATCACATGGTTTTTCCAAAAATAAATGGGATGTGATGCAAAATAAAGCTGAAAGAGATAGCTGAATTAAATGTAGCCTTTGCAAATATAATTTAATTTCCCCCACTCCATTTTATGTTTGCCTAATTCCAATTAATAGATGTACTTACTCTTGCATCTTTATCACTCAATATTTCCAATGCTTTGGCAAGTTTCTCCCATTGAGCAGCTGCAAGAAATAAAGAAAAAAAATAATGATTAGCCTGTAATTAAAGGAAAAATAGTCTCCTCTTTCAAGTTACAATCTTAATATTGTAGATGAATTACAAATGGATTACAATCTTGTTTTACATGTACAAAATATTAAAGAGAACTGCTGAAACTGTTTATTCAATAAAGGAGGGCTAATGGTGTAAAATGAAGTCAAAAGGAGCCTGAGCTTTCGATCCTAGCAGAATCTTTGTCAGAGACAAAATGTCTCTGTCTCTGAAGAAGATTCTGCAAGGATCGAAAGCTCAGGCTCCTTTGTTTTAGATGTGTTACCACCATGTGATAATTCTCTTTTAAGATTATAACAACAACAGGAAATGTACCAATGTACTGAAAATGGAGTGCAATTACCAAGTCATTGCTGAACACCAATCATAGTAAATACATGTAAACCTTACAATATAAGTTTTTATACCTTTGTGTCAAAAGGAACAAGGTTGTCACATATAAACCTGAATGAATACATGAATGCTAATAAACAAAAGGTGTAAACAAGGAAGAATTAAGAAATAGAATAGAGATGCTGACCTGCATGAGGATTGTCTGGGTTCTTATCTGGATGGCATTTCAATGCTTTCTTCCTGTATGCTTTCCTGATCTGTAGAAATAAAGATAATAAGGAATAAAAAATAAACTAAAATCCATCATAAAACTGAATCCACTTAAAGAGTATTGAAGGTGGAGAGAAATTACTTTAATGAAATGTCTAAATCTCAAACTAGCTTTCTTATTTATATTTCCCCCTAAAGGTTAGGTTTGTTTACTTTCTGTAATACTGTAGTGTAGATATCGACTCAAAATTGAAGCCTTCATATATTTCTATGTATTTATATTTATCAGAGAATAGCTTTTCTATAAATTTGATTCCACCATCATGAAAAAAAGAAAGAAAAGGAATAACACTCTGGAGTTTTCCCCAAAAAACCCAAGGGAACGCTTTGCCATTAATCTTGCCACAGTCCTGACATGACTTTGCGGCTAGCGTGCTAAAGACTATATTTTCCCTCAGAGCTGTGTAGACCTACTCAGGGAGAAATATAGGGGCTAGTGCAGTTTAGCATCCGGCCGGGAGGGATGCTGCTACGTGAAGGGATAGGGTTGACGGCCACCCCCACGCACTAGGGTTAGGGTAGGGTGGTGTGTAGTGGATACCAAACTGCACTAGCCCTGAAATATAATCCCTCGGGGAAAATAAGCTTTGTCAGGGAAACCGAATTGTCATAAACCCTAACTATGTTAGATCCCTTCACGTCGCTATAAGTTACCCTTCTCGTGTGGATATGAAACTAGATGCTGCACTGGATATGATAATTTCTACACTGAAGAAGAAGAAGAAGAAGAAGAAGATTAGGAGCGCATTTTTATTTTGAATTTATCGGCTTCTGAATATTTTATTTGGTAACACTTTTTGGTTAGTCATTTATTTCTCTGAAATTTTCAAAGCTTGACCCTCTGTCCCCGCCCCCCCCCCCCCTCTCTCTCTCTTCCGCCGAGCACTTGTGTCTATCAATCGTGTGATATTTTTATTAACTTCAATTGGCGTTCGTGCCGTGAGTGAGAGGCTGTTGCTCATTCGGACTATCGGGGATCGTCCAGGCGGCTAGCGCCCGCGTACAGTCCCTCGAAGTTGCCCTCTCAAACTCTTCCAGATCATTGCAGCCAGTCCACTCATTTTAGATGTCTAGACCTTCCCGATTTTATGTTCAATAAACCAAAGGAAACGTATATACTTACAGTATCATAGTCATCATCTTGCTGAACCCCAAGAATATCGTACAAGTCCAATTCAGTCACGTTCATTTTGGAGACAGCTTCGTTTCCTTTTCGTTTAAAAAATCCAAGGCAAGAGGCTATAAATACGGTGTCTTTGAGGACAAAGACCGACTATGAAAAATTGGTAATCAGCTAGGTTATAATGGGAGATTTATATACCCGGCCATGCTTATGGTTGATTGCATGGGAAATTGAGATCGCACTTGAATATATGTATCATCATGTCATCAACATGTTCATGGAAACAATCCTTGATCATCCTTGATCATCATCATTATCATTATTTTATCATCATTGTATTTCCTACAAAGTAACATCATAATCCTCCTCCTCCTTCTCCTCTTCATCGTCATGGTTACTCCCCCCACTCCCATCTCCCATCATTGTAGCTTAATCACCATTGTTATACATCCTTTTTCTTCATCATCACCATAATTGAATTTTATCAATTTTATCTTCATATATACTTTTCCTTTACCATGAATATATTCAACCTCATCATCATTGTCATGGTAACTTAATCATGTTTATATCTCCGCCATCATAATCCTCATCCTCCTTATCATCATGGTTACTTCTTCCTCAATATAAAGTATGTTAATCTCAGTTCTTTTCTTCATCATAGTCACTTAATGGTGACCAGTGTTATATAAATATTATCCTCATCACCATCATCATTACTATCATGGTCACTTATCATCATTGGTCGTGATGGTTTATCTTCCTCTTTTTCAACACCATCTATCATGATCATCATCATTACAGTCAATTATGGCTATACATGTACCTATTTCTTTTTCTCATCATCATCACCCTAATCATTTTCATCATGGTGACTAGGCTACCTCATCATTATTATTATCATTGTCACTTCATGACCATTCAGGGTTCCCAGCATTTCAAGAAAACAAAATTCCCTGATTTTCCCCTGATGAAGTCTCATAAAATTCCCTGATAATTTCCAGACCCATTACCAGTTTTTGCATGTTTTGCTACGCTAAAAAAACCACAATAGCCAGTGATTCAGTAGGTGTTGTTTTGATCGAAAGGCAACAAAATATAACAGAGTCTGACTGACTACCGTACTTTCAAATTTTTTTGGCCAATCAATATTCCCTGAAGTTTCCCCGATTTGAGGCATTTTTAATCAAATTCCCTGACTTTCCCAGACTGGAAAAAAAAAAAAAAAAAGATTTTCCCTGGGGGGCATTTCATCAAAGAACTTGTCGGACAATTTATCCGACAAATTTGCTCTCAGCCAATCAGATGCAAGCATTTCAGTAGCTTATAACAGTTTGTCTGATAAAACGTCCGACAAGTCCTTTGATGAAATGCCCCCCTGATTTCCCTGATGGGCTGGGAGCCCTGCCAAATTGTTATATCTCTTTCTTCTTCATCATCATAATGGTCACTACTTCATGATCATCATAGTCACATAATTATCATTGTTATATTTCCTCCTTCTTCTTCATCATCATGATGGTTACTTAATCATCATGTTATATATACTTCATCATCATCATCATTGGCATATTCTTGTTCACCAGTTACATCATCATAGTCATGAGTACATAATAACAAATGTTATATCTAGTTTTTCTTCATTATCACTATAATCATCATCATGTTCACTTAATCACCATCGTAATATCTCCTTCTTCACCATCACCATGATAATCATCATTATTTTGTTTTGTTTTTTAAAGCTTAAAAAATCATTGTTAGGCTAAAATATAATTTATTATCATTAGTATATCTACTCTGTCATTATTATCATCATCATGTTACATATATTTTATCATCATCATCATCACCACCACCACCACCATCATCATCATCACCACCACCCCTATCATCATCATTGGTATATCTCCTCCTTCATCATGTTACATATAATTTATCATCATCATCACCACCACTACCACCATCATCACGACCATCATCATCATCACCACCACCACCACCATCATCACCACCACCACCACCATCATCACAACCATCATCACCACCACCACCATCATCATCACCACCACCACCATTATTATCATCATCATCTTCATCATCATCGGTTTATCTACTCCTTCATCGTCATGTTACATAGTATACTTTATCATCATCATCATCATCATTGGTATATTTACTCCTTCATAATCATCATGTTACATATACATGTACTTTATCATCATCATCATCACTACCACCACCATCATCATGATCATCATCACCACCCCTATCATCATCATCTTCATCATCACGATGGTTGTTTCTTCATGATCATCATGATGATGATCATCATAATCATCATGATGATGATCATCATGATCATTATCATCATCATGGTTGTATCTTCATGATCATCATTATCATTACTAAATCATTACTGGTATATATCTACATCTTTCTCACTATTAACATCATCGATCATCATGGTCATCATTTTCATTTGGTCTAATGGAATATGCAAAGTAGCAGCCATTTGGTCTATCATCAATAAGCATAAGGATATGGCATGTAGACAAAGTAAGCAATGAACAACAGATGATCAGACTAAATGAATGTTATTTGAAATAAGTGTGAACCCAATGGGAGCAGACCCAGAAGCTGATCCAGCCTGTGGTCTGACAAAGGAATTTATTGGCCAATGCACAAGCATGATAGAGTCATTATTATCCACTGACATTTGGGGCAGATAAAATCCTTTGTCATGCTGATGTTGGATCTGTGCCTGTAGACCAATTGGGAAATAGACAAAACAGGTTGTAGACCAAATGGAAGTACACCGGGTATCTCCATTCTGAACATTAACATCATCTTTGTACTCATTGCAATCCCTACTTGTATGATCGTTCTGCATATATAACTTACATGTATAATATTCTTCTATACAATAACACACAAAGAAATGCAATCAAAATGTGTTTTCCAGACAAGATTTTATGACTATTTTGCAACTAATCAAAGGCAAGTCTCTTGGACAAGTATAAACAAAATACACTCAAAATCATTATGTTCTATATAATTTAGACATTGGTTTTTATCAAACCATAAACACCTACACTGGACACCATTTCTCCTTCCTACATAACACAAAAAATAACACAGAAGTATAAATAAATAAAAAGGTTTGGTATAATAGCAAGTTAATAACGATTATATAGTTATTAAAGAGTTTGTCAATTTTAATCTAACATCCTTGCATTTTGCACAATCCACTATGAGGCCTTGATTCTCACATAATACAAATAAGATGAACACAGGTCATTCCAAGTGATCTACACATTGTTAAATAACCCTTTCTACAATTACGAATGAATCCATTACCTCTTTTTCTATGTTTTATATCTGAAACAAAACGTTTTATAAATTCATGTAATATTTTGATACTTTGCACAGTAATTTGATTGTTCACATATTCCTTGTTTCAGCAAAACTTAACAAATCTACATAAGAAAATAAAAACATACAAAATGCCTCTTGCATAAAAGACTATTGCACAGTAAGAGCAGCGTTATACTACATTTCTAGCCTACCATGATAAATATCAACACACATAGTACAAATGATGCATCACATCTGATGATCACCCCTTAAAGTATAAACTGTTTTGGTATGTAGAACATATTAACAAGTTCATTTTTCCCTTCCTATTGGAAATTTCTTCAGAAGTTGTTTTCTAAAAGAATATTGGGGGAAATGGAAGACATGTCTTTTGACATTAAACAATATATTTTCAAAAACAATAACTCAATGGGGGGGGGGGAGAGATTTTGGGAAAATGCTAGTAAACAACAACTATTATTTTAAGATAAGTTTGCTTCTACGCAATCCCTTTTTTACAATTTAATTTCAAACACTTCTTGTTCATGAATGCATGATTCTTTCAAATTGTATTAAGTGTTATCAGAAGAAAAAAAAAAGAACTTTAAAGATAATCGTGAGTAGTAGTCATGATGAAAGAAATCAAAACATTCTTGTTCATACCAAAATCTCAAGCATAAGAAAATAAATATAGGAAAATAAATACTACACACCAAAGGAATATACAGAAAATTGCTTATTGCTGAGAAAAGAGCAAAATAAGCATAAATTCTGTAGCTCGTCGGGACGTCCACCACGTGCGTGGCTTTGTTCAGGCTATGGTGGAAAGTCTAAAAGTATGTCAAGTACATGCAATTTGCACCGGATCTGTGTGTGTGTGTGTGTGTTGTGCCGAGACTGCAGGCAAGATAGCGGTCTACTCCAAGTCTCAATTTGACCGACTGTTTCGATATTTTCTCAAGATGTCTTCTGAAATCATTAATGAAACGCGAATATAAATTTGTGTAGGTATATGAACGATATGAGGACCATATCTAACGGATTCATCCCAAATTATTTTTGGTTGCAACAACTCAAGCCTTGCTTTAAAAGGGTGTTTTTAATATTTCCTTATTTACTTGCATTAACAGAGAAAAACGACTGATCATTCAGTTCAGCTTTAATTAGAAGAGTATGGTTAGAGTTGCTATCTTCATTTCAGACTATTGATACACATGATGGAAATGTAAATAAATATTTGATTGTTGGTCACAGTCACAAAATAAATATATATCTAATAATATTAAAATAATAGCAAAGGAATTAAGTTACTTCATACCTTATAAAGGAATTTTCTGGAATGAAAATGTTTCATTACATTTCACTGTCACATACTATCATAAACCAGAGCATTTCCAGATCATGAGCTACATGTACATGCATGCATTATTGAAAGTATACAATACACAATGCCCCCTTCTATCTTTACATAGAAATATTGTGATACATTGTATATCTTGAAAAAAATTAAAGTACATTTATCATGCATAAAATATTTCCTTCATCTTTTGGTGCTTTGATTTGAATTCCACTTGGTTATTTCACTAAACTTTTCATAACTGATATTTGCCATTAAAACTGCCACTAGGCACATTAACTTCTTGAAACAAACAAAAAAATATGATTGTAATGTTTAATAGAATGGGATTCAAATTTAGGGTAAATGCTGCATGATTCATCACTTGTACCCAAGTTTATACACAACAAGTGTAACATGTTACTAACCTACTCAGAATACACAAACTGGAGCAGTGTTACCATACAATTGGTGCTAAGAGCAGTCTACATGCTACATGTAGGTCCTGCGTGGGTTAACAACAGTGATAATCACTGCAAGGGTTTCAGAAAGACTTGAACAACCAGCTCATCATTCACAATATACTGACTAGAAGACGTCATGAGATCATTCAAAGGAACCTTCTTGTCGATGTCCGTGTCCGAATGATAACGTGATTTCGTAAAGTTCTTCTTGCCACTTGTGACAGCAAGCACTTTCGAATCATTGACAACTTGGACCATGTATTCAATTGGTCTAGGCTGGTCTAGAACCACGTTAGAGTAGAGAATCATGCGGAAGTCCTCATTGCTTGATGATGATCCCTTGGGATAGATCTTGAGCTCCCAGTCCCAGCTCGAGTGTGGATAGGATGAAGATCTTGTAGAGAACCGAGGCATTACTTCCTGCAGCTTGTTGAACTGGGAATACCCTGATAGAACGATACGCTTGTCCCATCTGAGATCGGTGTAATTTCTCAAGAGATAGCTGGTGCTGGAGAAGTCAGTGTTGTTCGCACGGGCTTCTAAAGAGAGTGCATTGAATTTGTACGCTTGTAGGAGCGGGGATGAAAACAATGCTGGGAACTGTTCTACAATCCTATGATTCTCCAGTTGTTGCAGTTGTTCTGGAGTCATCATAGGAAAGCGTATATGGGGGATGATCTCTTTCAGAAGAGACTCCATCTTCTGTGTACGCTCCGGATGCTTTGGCGACTCGATCCATTTAATAACTGCCCTAAACACAAGCAGTTCATTTCGGACAGTCAGATGTGAGCTCTTCAAGAACTGCACAAGTTGATCTCTATCGAGAGCAAGCCATTCAACGCTCCAGTCTGGTAAGGACATGATGTCGTCTGCCTTTGGGGAGAGTGCTTTGACAGAGGCCGTGATCAACACTTGATGGTAGCACTTGGTGGCATACTGGTACCAAACATGGAAGACATCTTTCAGAGGCAGCTTGGGCATGATGCTGTTGGTAGCAAACTCTATGCAGACGCGACGTAGATCACATACATTGTACTTGTCAGCCAACATGAGGATGGGTAGAGTGTTCTCTATGGTTAACACAATATGGCAGGAGTAAAGGAACTTCAGGAAAGCTGGGAATACTTCTGTGCATTCTGGCTCTTCCACCAGCTCGATTTCCTGGAGAAAAATAAGAAATACAAGAAGAGAAAATCAGCAACATGTAAAGTATCAAAAAATATTTGCATTTTTGTACAGTAGTGGGAAGAAAGCATCAAAGGATACATGATAACACAGGATAATTGTTTATGTCAATGATAGTGAATAACTGGCAATTATTATGGTACTACAGTAGGCCCATATTTTGTCTAATAGATCTTTTACCTGTATGCAATAAAACAATAATTTTTAAAAGTTCAACTTTAAGTGTGTTGTATTCCCCAAATTACATATCCCACTGAATTTTGTTACACTGCGAGCAGCCTGAATTTCTCACATTTTTCATTAAAAAACATCCGGATGACCTTCCAAGGAAAATTATTGATTACGCTCTAGTCCAAAAACAATAATTTGATGGCTATTATGTGGAAAAGAGCCATTTCAGCTACAAACTTATAAAATTTATTTTCTACCTTGAGACATATGATTCAAGCATATCACAAAGCCACATAAAATTATCAAGAAATTTTGTTGATTTTGCCTGAAACTCTTTTAATACAAACATACTGTACATGTACCATGAACATTTTTGGCTCTATAAGATATAAACACAAAAAATAATTATTGTTATATTGTTTTGGTCCTCTGAGTGAATCTGGGGCATGAATGAAATACAGTCAGCCATAATATGTTGGGAGTGAATAAATAACTTCAACTTAGAAAAAAGCCTAATAAAGGGTTGAAAACATTAGAATAGACAATTCAAAAAGACCTTAGACTAAGAGTTTGACTACATGTATGTAGGCAAGGTTGACTTTATATCAGGGGCAGTGGAGTGTTTAAATGTGGAGGGGCCGAGTCGAAAGGAGGGGGGGGGGGTGGGGGCTCGGCAGCCCTTGTATACAGTGTATATGTTGGTGTGAGAATTGTCATGGAGTACATATAGGTGTAAAAAATTAAAATCAAAATAAGCATGATGATCTCCTTTTTTTCTTAAAGCAATCATCCCTGGGTGTCGGAAAAGGTCTACCGCTGTGTTCTTTCTTCGCAAATAACTGTGTACACGTCTATGCAACACCTGGGGGGCGTTTCATGAAAGGACTTGTCGGGCGTTTTATCCGACAAATTTCCTCTCAGCCAATCAGATGCAAGCATTTCAGTAGCTTATAACAGTTGTCAGTGAGAATCAGTGAAAATTTGTTTCATAAAATGCCCCCCCCCCTGAAGTCCTAATACTTTTGCTTGTTATTGGAGAAATATATTATAATGGTTACATCAATACATGTAAAAATAACTTATGATAACCATAACAAATACATAATGTAGATCTCCAAACATATCTTTTTTTAAAGGGGAAAAAAGAAAAAGATGGAAAAAGGAGGAATAAAAAAAGGGCATAGAAGTATTTACACACTACAACTGGCAAGTTAGTAGATATACGTTGTAACTTCCATTCATCATAGAATCCACAAGACAACACGTTACGAGGTCTGCTGTGCACTGTATTAAATGAATAGCCAATCCAACATGTAGTATGTGCCTTTCTGTCCACAAATGTCTACAAAATAATATATATCTGCATTCACCCAATTTTGGGAAGGTGAAGATGGTCATCTAGTCCACAGGACAGATAAATTGTAGAATCACACCGGCTACATACAAACAGTATAGAGCTCCGTCTGCATACATACATGTACAAATTTATGTCTCACATGCCACTCCAATCTAATGAATAATATTCAACACTTGCATGCTGATTTCAATTGGTCATGACAACTCCCTTGGGATCTCAGATCATAAGAGGATGGAAATACAATTGGCTAAATGTGATACACACAACTAATGTAACTGTAGAGTATGCTCCACTAGCTCGAGATAGTAAAATAGCACGCTACAAGGTGAATCAGAGGAAAACCCCCAAAGCAGTCAAGCACTAAGTTGATGCTTCTGCATTTAATATAGAGAGCTGCATCTCGAGATAAAGTTCAAAAGCTGACCTTGGGGTGCCCGATATATGAGAATGATTGGATGGGAATTAGGCTTCAGGCTAGTGCCGTAACTGAAAAATTAGCTTGAGTTTGGAAATATAAAGCAAAAGATGACTCGGGATTTTTCCCAAATTATTACGCTATTTGATTGAGCTAAATCATCAGATCAGAAATAGGGCACTATTTTTCTAGCTTGAGCTAGTGCAACACCACATTGTACATGTATGATAATCCTTTGCAAGCAAAGTAAGATGGGCTCAGTGATCACTCAGTCTCGCTCCTTCTAATCAAATTTAAACAATTAATCTCAGCCAAGGCCTTCAAGTTTTTTACCACCATTACAGCATCGAAAATTAACTTGATAATTAACTTATGTTTAGTGTAATTAAATATGGATGCACATGCTCTTAACAACATTTGTGAACAATTAGATTTAAAGGGATGCAGTAACGTGGAATGATATTCAAATCGCAATTTATTCGATTCAAATAGCTCATTTTGCCAACATAATTATAAAGACATAAAATGTACATTGTAGGTCAGTCTGGTATCTCTTCAAAATTGCAAACTAATTGCCTGCATTACTTTCGAGATATCAATGATTTCATACTCAAATTTTTAAACCCATCCCCAATTGGGTTTGAAAACCATGTGCTTTTCAGCACAGCACAACATACACCGCATTTCCTGTTGTGTAGTCCCCGTCCCTAGCAGTCTGCTGAGCTTGCAATAGAGGGGTAGTAAATTAACTCGTGTTCGGCTGTACGCTTATCATCGTCTGATACACTGTTTTAAGGTAGTAAATGACTTCCATTTGATTTGAAACTTTCAGTAGTTTGTTTTTACTGTTTAGAGTGCATCTTGATCTAATTGCTCTTGTTTTTTTAAAGTTACCAAATCCCTTAAAAAAAGATAGATAGTGTGGATCAGTCTTGTAAATAATAAATGGAAAATTGCAATATCCACTGTGCATATACCGAGTGAGTCAAAAAAAAAACTTTACACCTAGAAAAATGTCAATAAAAAGAAAACCAATTCATTATCCCTACATTATTTTACATATTCTGAAAAAGTAACTCCCCCCGCATCTTCTGGTACCATTTCTGTGTGGTATATCTTTACGCTTGGATGAACACGACGCATTGTTTGCGAACATGCAAATTTCAAATTGTGCCAGGGTTGGGATGAAATTGAAACAACAAAAGCTGACAAAAAAGCAACTCCATCTCCATGAATAAAATAGCATAACTTTTTAACGAAAATGTCTTCCGCTTAATAACTTGGCAGGGGTGTTGTTACACATATTAACTGCATTTTGTATGAAAATGAGATAAATCTGTAAAGTCAGGCATGAGTGAGCACACGTCAAAGACAAAATAATCTCTTTTCAAAAGTATTAGGATGCCTTTTTAAGTTTGTCAGTGGCAATTTACTCTTTGATGTGTACTCATTCGTGCATTACTTGACGAGTCTATCTAATTTTCATACAAAATGTATTCGATATGTGTAACCACACTCCTGGCAAGTTATTAAGTGGAAGACATTTTCGTTGAAAAGTTATGCTATTTTATTCATGATGGAGTTGCTTTTTTGTCAGCTTTTGTTGTTTCAATTTCATCCCAACCCTGGCACAATTCGAAATTTGCATGTTTGCAAACAATGCGTCGTGTTTATCCAAGCGTAAAGACATACCACACAAAAATGGTACCAGAAGATGCGGGAGGAGTTAATTGTTCAGAATATGTAAAATAATGTAAGGTTTATAACTTGGTTGTCTTTTTATTGACATTTTCCTAGGTGTAAAGTTTTTTTTGACTCACTCGGTATAAAAGACTTAATATTGACAAACTAATTTTATAAGGCTACAAAGGTTTCAGTAAATTTAGGCAATACCGACTTTGAAAATTTCACATTTTATAATAAAAGCAAAGTAAATTCCGCAAATAGGATTTGTTAATAAATGTTTCTGTTGAAATGCTAAATATGTCTATAAATGTGTACTGTACAACCAAGATGTGATCAATTTTTTTATTTATTTTTTTCTATTTATATATTTATCTATTCATTTTGTTAATATTTATTTTTATTTATTTATTTTGTTTATTTATTTATTCATTAGGTGGTATGCACGAATGTACATAGCACCTCTTGTTATTGTCCAAATCTTCTTTTTCTTTATTTTTATTCTCCTGTACAATTCTTGTATACACAATAACTAAAAAAATAGTGCATTAAAGTATTTCATATTTTCAGCAATGATAGATCATTATAAAATCTGAGCACTGAAATCTTTTCTAGCTCATTAGCATAATGTGACATCATCCAGACGCCACTTTGTAAAATTACATTATTAGCCATAACGTCATTTAACTAATAATCATTGATAATGTATATAGTACACATAAACTTCAAATTGAAGTGCATCTTTTTGGTCATGTTGTGTGCACGTATGTGCACGCATAGATGAATTACGCGCGAGCAAAAATTTAAAATGTTCAAATCGCTTCATGGCTCAATTAGAGTACGTTTCAGGTCATTTTAAGCCTTTCAAGAAAAAATGCGCGCGCACGATTTTACGCGCTTTAATGCGTGTCGGGAAAGATTGCAGCTCCAGATACGCGATTTTTGGCTCTTAAAATAATCTTGATAATATCACAACAATTTGACATAATAAACACTATTTTTAGACGATTCATAACGAAATGGGCGTCTCTTCAAGTCAATTTTGCAAAAATATACCATTTTTGGCCAAAATCATGCCTACACAAAATCCTTAATAATTCTTCAGGATGAACGGCAACCCCCAATTATCTTTTCAGAGTTGGATACACCATCAATTGCAGATGCCTTTTTTAAATATTTTTTTTTTTATAAGTCCATAACCCTTGGCGTCAAAAATTTTCGCCAAATGAATCGTGACTGGTCTAAAATTAAAGAGCTTCATATTCCTAACAAAAAACAATTCGACAGCCTATTTGTTAAAAGCTTTTAACAGGTTGAAAAATTTCAAAAGCTGATGCCTCAAAATTTGAAAATGCTCAAAATCACCCTATATTCATACAAAGAATGTTTCAGGTCATTTCAAGCATTTCAAAAATTTCTGCGCTTAAGCGCCCGCGCGCGTTTTGCGTGCACTTTGTAAATTGCGTAAAACTCTCTTTTTTTTTTTCTTGATTGGCAATTTAGACACTTCTCTTAGGAGTTTCTATATATTTTAAATTGTTTCCAGCCGACCATACGGACGCACGCGCTCATCAAATTTCAAAATCCGCGCGTGCGTCAATGGGGCAAATAACGTAAAAACATAACAAAACATACGTCTTTAGAATCCTCCATAGCTCGTCAGAGAGGTCAAAACCCTATTCATATTTTAACATGTTCTGAAAGTTTATGACATAATAAATATAATTCACTAAAAAAATGTGGGCTCTCAGGAATAAAACATCGGCATATTCTCATGCAAACCTGAATAAACATTCTTTTTTTCAATCCAAATTTCAATCCAAATTCTCCCAAATGCTTTTCATTATAAGGCTGAGACTATTCCCAAACACTTGAATTGTAAAAGGGAATTAAATGTAAATTCATCACATTACACATTTCATTTTCTTCTTTTTCAAAAAGTTTATTTCACTCTCTCTCTCTCCGTTTCATTTTTGTTCTCTCTCTCCTATAGCCTATTGCAGCATACTTTTTTGCATTACACATACATATCAGTACATACCACCGATAATTGTACGCATTACAATTATAAAGCTCTAGTTTATCATTATTATTATTTTTCTTCTTTTTTATTTTTTTTTGGGGGGGGGGGGACAGATTTCAAATGTCATTGACTGCTCAAATTAGGGCAGGATTAAATTTTTAAAGTACATGTAGTTCTTCGACTCACTTTTTTGTTTGGATCTGACCAATCCGAGCTGAACATTCTTTCAAAGACCTCGCTCCATCTGACCAACACCAGCTTGTGAGCATTGAACTCCTCAAAGCCAACCTTCAGTTTAATATCACTCAGTTGTAGATTGTTATAGAAGCGTGTCATATCCGAGAGAGCCTTCCTCTCATTACCATAGCAATCGACCCCACCCGGAGGCATCTTGTCATCTTTGTCCTCCTCCTCCGGGTTGGCTGAGATGGTGATGGGCGGTTGTGGTTGGCTGATGACGGCAAAGTAGAAGGCTTGAAGTGGATGGATCTCGTTGGCTCCACCTGGGTTGGCGACACCCGCACCTCCTGCTGCTGCTGCTGCTGCCGCGGCTCCTGGTTGTACTGGTGGTACGGCCCCGCCTGCTACTCCTTGTCCTCCGTTACCCCCTCCCTGGGCTCCGGGTACTCCAGCGGCAGGCATCATCCTGTGACCAAGGTGTGGAACTCGCTGTTCAGACTGAATAATAAAAATGAACAAATGATTAAAGAAATAATATCACAAACTTGTCCAACATGTTTAAATTAGATAGTCTTTAGGGTCTGGGTGTAAAATTCTGTGCTGTTTTGTATTATACATCTATTGTACATGCGTGCACATTGTGTGTTTACTAACTGCAAAATGACAGGTGGGCGTCTCAGAATATGTGTAATGCTTTGCATTCATTTTTCATAAACAGTGATGACCTTTTTTTCCCCCTCAGCTCTAATATTTCATTTGTGGTTCAACTTTGCATTGTTTGCTGGTGCATGCATATAAAACAATGCCCTGTTAATACAAGCTCCCAATGTACATAAATCCTGAAATTCCATATTATACAAGCACACGAAGGTAAGCAACTCTTTTGAATAGGAGTTTACAAATACTTAACCAAATATTTAATCGAAAAAGAGAGACTACACTACACAATTGCAGATCTCTAGCTAAGAATTTAGCAAGTTTATTTCTTATGGACACCTTTTTAGAGAAATCATTTCTCCCAGCATATTTGATATTGACATTAAAAAAAAAAAAAAAAATACAGAGTCTTTTCGTTTGCTGACCCCCCTAACACCCTAAACACTCGGGATTCTTCTTTGAGAGTAAGTTTATGGTTAAGGTGTGGAAGAAGGGGTGTCATGGGATCACCATATGGATATACCCTGAACTACATGTACATGTAATGTATTTTAGCCTGCATTAAACTGTACAGACTTGTAAAAATATTCACAAATATTTCCTGTAAAGATACATAAAGATTAAACTACATGTACAGTGCTCTCTACAGTAAGAAAATGTAAACAAAGATATCTAGATGCATGAATAATTGAATGAACATATACCACAACATAACTATTCACACTGTTCTGTTAATACAAAACTGGTTACCTTTCTTTACTATAAAAATTAATGTTTTCAGAAGAGAGTGGACATAAAGATAGTGAACATACATTCCTGCACACCTACAAATGTACCTTTGTAGGCTTGCATATTTCAAAAATTGTTTTTTAAGATTATAAAATACTAAACTGTACAATCGTTTTCTCATGCACAGATCCTGAACTGGCTCTGACAAAGGATTTTTTTTACACTATTTTCTGATATTAGCGGCTTATTTGGACATGGGCCAATAAAATCTTCTGTCAGAGCAGATGCGGGATCCCCTACTGTTTTTCCATAATAATATAAACAAAGAGATTGAGAGAGAGGGGGAGAGAGAGAGGGTGTGTAGGGGTGGGACAGAAAGAGAGGATTTTTAAATGAACACAGGACATGAAGGCTCATTTCATAAAGCTTTAATCATAATCATCAAACAACTATTTTGGAAAGATACAAAAATACTAAATTGCAACCCTTTCCTCAAATGTTATAAAAATATGAACAAATAAAGGGGTATAGTTCAGTATGGATAGTTTACAATGAAGACATGGTATACTAATTTCTAAACCACTGATATACCACAATTATCTATTTAAGGAAAAAAGGTTAAGCTGCAGCCCTTCCCTACACATGAAAAGGTAAACAAAGAGAGTGGATATTAAACTAAAGATCCAGTTCCTGTATGATACATGTAATGATACATGTACACACAAAGAAAAAAAAAAAGAAAAAAAAATGTTTTTTGTTTTTTTGTTTGAAGGATTATAACTACAATCCTTTCCTTATTATGAAAATTAAACACAGGGAATATATAAATATGGATACATTTAAACAGAAAACATGGCTCACTTTCTAACTCTAATGCTCTATCATAATTATCATTCTATTTAAGTAATAACTATTTTGGAAAGATAACGCTATACACTATTAAGCTGTAACTCTTTCCTCAGTAGGAAAATGTAAACAAAGAGAGTGGGTATACAATGTATGAGCAGCTCATTTTTAAAGCACTGGTATCATATCACAATTCTTATTTTAATCAAAAACATTGAAATACTTAACTGCAATTTTTTAGTGATGAAAATGTACATTTGTGAGAATAATGGTTGACTCATTTTTTTTTCTCTCTCTTTTTAAACAACAGACAACTATTTGGCCAACAAATTGTAAACGAAGAAAGTGCATTGACATACAAATAGTGAAATAATACTGTGGGCCCTCCATCATTTTCTATGAGCAATACTTGATGTACACATATATGTATTATAAAATGCAATAATGGTGGACTCCTTTGAGCTTTCTAAAGCACTCTTTGAAGGATGCAAACCAATTTACAATCATTTCCTCATGATAAAAATGTAAACAAAGAGAGTGGACGTGTACAAGAAATGAATAATTACTGATGTCCATAACAGTGTACAGCATAACAGCATATTTTATGACATAAATCAATCGCCCATCCATCATCACAAGACTTCATAAACAAAGGTCAATTCAATGGACATGAACACAAATAATACATACCACAGCAAACATGCTGGTCATTAGAGGTCTAGATACAATGAAGTTAGGATATGTAATGAATTGCACCCTGTGTCTGTACATTGTATACATGCATCCTCAGACTCTATTGATCTCTAAATGAATGTCAACAAAAGAACCAGTCTGGTCCCACACAAAGGATTGGTTGGCTGGCTGGTGGACCCTCATGTACTGCACTGGAGGCATGCAACCAGCATTCGATCACGTCTCAACATTTAGACAAATATAGATATGATCTCATTCAGCAAATACAAATATTAAGCTAGGTATCTATTGTAGTACTCTGTAGACAGATTCATACACACATGTACTAATTATATTGTACCAGTCTCATTTGAACAAAAAAAAAAAAAACATCAGGCAGGACTGAGGTCATACATGTTTATCAATTTAGCTGTAATCTGAAAAATGTTTAGTAAAAAAACAAAACAAAACAAAACAAAACCCAACAAATAAAACCAACAAAACATGAAACATATAGGTCTAGGTTAATAATAGAGCAAAGGATTTACACTTTTTAATAACATTTTATAGATATTTATCGACACGTGCAAGCTCTTGTAAACAAAATGATATTTGTATTATTTGTACACTGGTTAAAAAAAGATATTTAAATTTCTAAATGATTAAATACATTACATACCATAGTACTGATCTGTTGAAAACAAATTCTCATCTCATACACCGTTGGTGTGCATGGATGACGATGGAGCTGGTTGGAGAATTATAACCAGCAGGAGACAACATTTCTATGAAAATGATCATGCAGAGCTACAGTATCATCACTCAGTCCTCACATGTTGCTAATTTAGATCACAAATGATGGATGAAAAGCAATAATGATGATGCCAGACAAAACATCGCTTGGCCAGCCTCCAGTGAATGACTAGAGAGCAATAATAATTATAAATGCACTCCCTGGTACTGGTGTATTACAAAACTGAAGAGTTGCCAGAGTCCTTCATACAGGTAATAACTAATTACAAGGACAAAAGGACCTAATTGTTTCCTCTTTCACTGCAGCTGCGTTTTTTGATTCCGGAAAAACAAAAGAATATGATAGTTGTGTTTTGGTCTATAGAACCTAACGATTTGCATCCACTTTATTGATTGAAAGCACTTTGTGTCAAAATGAACTATTTCCAAGGACAACCTGAAATGTAATAGACTATTAGTGGAAAGCTATGGTAACGTGCATTGCAGACACACACTGATTGGTGAAACATTACAGATCCAGGCGGGGCGTATAAAACGCATGCCCCCCCCCCCCTCATTTGAAAGCTACTCATTGACTGTACATTTAAGTCAGAAAATTTCGGTGGCACCCCTCCCCTTCTTTTTTTAAATCCTTGATCCACCACTGCTTTTCCTGACACACAGGAAAGTGAAGTGATTTGAAGACAATTTAATTATACATAAAGGTACATAAAGTTGATCATAAGAAACCAACGTTATCAAAAACTATTCCCTATTTCTGAACATGAAATGGAAATTCAAATATTATTTATGACGACAATTCATGCACAGCCACAATAAAGATACAATTGTCTTTTTCAAAAAAAAGGTGTAATGCTTGTAATGCTTAATGTACTTGAGAAAGGAGAGAATTCTCAAGATGACTTATTTTCTTCTCAAGTCCTTTAGTGTTCTGTTTGATTGCCTAATTATACCTGTTTACATTTAAATATCATAATTCATATATTGTTTTTCAGGTATATTAGGTGGTGATAAAATTCAATACTTACTCATTATGGAAGAAATAATCAGAAGACCAACAAAAGAAAAAGAAGAAAAAAATAGACCCCCCCCCAAAAAAAAAAAAAAAAAATAAATAAATACATAAATAATAATAATAAACTAGAATTTTAATTCGTCATGGGGACAAATTAGGTGGTCTGTCTTTCAGTCTGATCAGCACATTAACGATAGGGAATTTGTCAGCTACAACATACTCGAAACTGGGCGAAAACCGACCAGAAATACATGTAGGGCTGTTGCAGTATAGCTTCAGTACACGTTCATATAAATTATGTCAAATTTGCAATAGGGTTGTATTGATATTGATTTGATAATTGATATGATATTTATTTACATTGATAATATGATCAATGATAGAATAATAGAATCAAAGAAATAAAAAAAGATGGTATAGAAAAGATGAAACAAAGAGGAAATGCACTGATGTGATATAATGCGCTCAGTACAAAGCAATAGTTATCCTCAATAGGGTTGTGTACATAAACTACTAAAACTGGCATTTTGACTAATATAAAAAGTAAAATTTATTTTCATACATATATTGGCTATTGTTTGTGTGTTGAAATCGACCGAGGAAGACATTCACAGAAAAAAAAAAAAAAAAATGTAGACACACCGGACTCGAACCCACGCGAGCCACGGTCTTTTGATTACGAGTCAGACGCCTTACCGATTGAGCTAAAATTACCCTATGAAGGATTACACGTAAAACGAAAAATTCCAAACGGCAAAAACATTTCAAGTACGGCAAGTTATATAAGTCATGATTCCGAAGTCTGATTTGAAAAAACGTATGATATGTTTAAGAGAATTTCCTTACCCAGGGGCGTATCCAGGATTTCCCAATAGGGGGGCGCAAGGAAATTTTTATCGCCGTCAGGGGAAGGGGGAGGGGGTTCTTCTAATTCATATTGTACATGAAATTCCACATTTTTTTCAATTATCACAAAAGTTACATAGTTTCTATACCCTAAGACAATGTATGTTGCGTAAAACCTATTTATGTGTGCATTATATACCCTTCTGAATTGGAATCTGCGAGCGCGAAACGAGAGTCGAAAATGTTGAGGTTTTTAAAGTTATATGAAATAAATAAAAGGGGCATTTTCTAGTACTAGAAAATGGTAGATTATGTGTATAATAGACCCAATTTAGTATTCGCGAGCGCAAAGCGCGAGCTGAAAATTTTAAAGGTAAAAATTGGAGTTATTATTTGTGCATTTTGATTTGGTATCAGCGAGCGCGAAGCGCGAGCCAAAATTTGGGTTTAACATTTTTTTAAGTAAAATTTAGAACTATTATTGTGCATTTGATTTGCTGTCAGCGAGCGCGAAGCGCGAGCCGAAAATTTGGGGTTTAGAATTTTTTTTAAGGTAAAATTTGAGTTATTATGTGCATTTGATTTTGGATTGTCTATCAGACGAGCGCGAAGCGCGAGCCAAAAATTTGGGGTTTCAAAAAGTATTTTGAATTAATAAAGGGGTACTTTCTAATAAACCCATGAGGCCAACTATGTTTCCCAGGAGGCCGAGGGCCCAGGAGGCAGAGGGTCCAAGAGGCCTCTTTTCTTTGTGAAATTTTGAAACTTTAGTTTTAAATATTTTTACTTTTCGTCACTAATGTATTTCTTTTCTTTAAAAAAGGGCGTTTGAGCAATTATTGCAAATACAATATGAGAAAAGTCGGCCTCGTGGGCCCTCCCCACATTAAAGGCTAGTTATGGTCGTTTTTAGAACGAAATAAAGCCTATTTCGGCGAAAATTGTACAAGCATCGAGCCTTATTCCCTTCTCTTTCTTCTTTTCTTCTTCTTTCTTTTCCTCTTTCTTTCCCTTTTTCTTTTTCTCCTCCTTTTTTTTTTTTTTTAGTCGGCCAATAGGGGGGGCGCGCGCCCTGTTGCGCCCCCCCTGGATACGCCCCTGCTTACCTACAACCTATCAAAATTTCAGAGAAAATGAAGCAGAAATGACGGAGGAATGGTCATTTCAGGAGGGCTTGCAGTTTTATGTTTCAACCAAAAGTGCTTCGTAATAGAGATTGCGTGCAAAATGAGCAAAAATGACATGCCTTCATATATTGCCATTTTTGACAAGATGCATTTGTCTAAAGGAAAAAAAATAAGGTCACGTACCAGAAAGCGTATATCCTCAGCTACAAAATATCAAAATTTGGGCGAAAATCAACCATATTTACAGAGTTGGAATCAAAATTTGCATAAATTTTATGAAGTAATTAAAAGAAAAATGAAATTTTGAGTTCTGACGCCATTTTGATGACGTCATAATGTTTTTTACTGGTTACGTTCCACATGAAATTTTTCTTATACTTTATACTGTACATGCTCATTGAAAGAAAATTTGGGTTAACGGACTATTTTTCGAGCTAGAGCGAAATTTCAATAGGCATTTTTTTCCCATATTTGGCCTAAAGTGAGAATGCGCGCGTTTTGCGTGCTGCAAACTTGATGGACGCTCATTCCTTCATTTGTAGTCGTAAAAGCTGATCAAGTATCAAATTACTAAGAATTATATTATCAATGCATATACATAAAAGAAACGGCGATTCTATGTTGCGTAAGGGCGTACGCACGAAAACGCGCGCGCATGCGTGTGCGCGCGGAAATTTGTAAATGCTGAAAATGACCTGAAACGTATGGAAACTTGATACTAGGTGATTTGAGGCATTTTGAAATTTTGACGTACGCGTACGCGCACGTCATGACCTTTAGGCGACCTTTGATGGTATGCTACGGTTAAGGTCATGTGAAATTTATGTGTACTAAATATGATTGATCTATGCCATTGATGTTGAAGTTATGATTGTTAATGTGATTTTACAAAATGCTCTGGATGACGTCACGTGACCTTGATGACCTTGAAAAGCTTTGATGCACGTTTCCAGAGTGACATCCATAACTGACATGAATTTCATTGAAATTGACTTGGAAGATTTTGAAGATAGAGTGGACACAAAATATTGACCTTAAAAATAAATAATAAAAAAATTCTGACGAATATAATAGGTGATCTGTCACAGACAGACCACCTAATAAATAAATAAATAAATAAAATAAAATAAATAAATAAATAAAAAATAAAATGTGTGGGAAGGGAATAAGTTGCACATCCCAAATTCTATTAAAAACTTTTTTTTTTTTTTTTTTTTTACAAATAGTAGTACCGGTAGCTACATGTACAAGTACATGTACATATACAGTTAAAATTTGTTGATCAATATGCAAGATTGATAACAAAAGCTTTAACTTCTATCAGAACTCAAATTTTGTTATTGTGAACTTAAAGAGTGCCAGTTGTCATAACATTCCAATCAAAACTCTTTAAATAATTCAGGAAACAACGATACAATTGTGCTTGACAGATGAAATTATTGAGCATCCCTCACCTGAAGCAAAACTTATTTGAAAATGACATAGTGGATATTGTGACCCAGCAAAAAAATCTAATAAACAGAACAACTCTTTGTGGCCATGTCTCCATCACTGCCCTACAACCTTTAACCTCATTAATCCACAAATCTAATTAGAATGTCTTCCTGCACATGTGTAAATAATTTTGAACTCATAAATTTTGAACTTCATATTTCACATGGTTCTAAAATATTGTGACAAAAATGTCAATACCTGGACTTTTACATACATACAGTACTCTAAAATATTATCAGTTTGTCTCCTTATATACCAGTGATGCATACCATCATGAAGTTTAAAGGGTTAAGGGATAGAGTATCAAACTTTGTGAAGACACGCAAAAATCTCAGCTGTGGGGCCCACATGCTGTGTCAAGAGAAAACCCTTAAAAATCCAGGGCTTTAATTAATCAAAGGCCATGGAGACCATGTCAACCCCCTCACTGGCTTTAGTGCCCCTTTCAAATTCCCTATTTGGTCTTAGAGATTTTGGTGCCTTTTCTAGATATTTGGAAAAAATGCCCTAGAACTGACAAAATTTAAGGCTTTAAGGATTTCTTAAGCATCATAATATGCTTCTTAATATAATAAGTACTACATTTAAAGTGATTAATACCTCCACAGACTGAAGTGTTAACTTAAGCATATCCAGGTACAGTTATGACTATGGTGATATTCTGTCATTTATATCTCGACAAGTATATTACCAATTAGCTTCAAAATCTCCAGCGATATCTATACATGTAGCTATCTGACCTAAAGTTTTGAATTAATATACTTACAGCATTAGCTAGAAGATGATTTTTTTTCAGATCTTTAATGAAGTTTAACAATCCCTTTTAAAGTTACCATTTGAAGTGGTTCTTGATATGCATGTATACAGCCTGTGTCAAATAAAATGGTACAAGTGGAAAACAGTTTTTTTTTAGAGTATGAAGATTAATCACAATCTGGTATTGTTTGGTATTTTCATAAAGCAAGAAAATCACTGTTCAGACTTTCTTCTGCAATATTTTTCATCACATTTGGTGCTGTAATTTTTGAGATATGACTAGTTTTCTACAATCAAGAAAAATCCATTTTTCACATGCCTTTGTGTAGCCTGTAGGTTTCGCATAATGGTCATGAATTCAGCGCTCCAGAACAATAGATGTGCGTAATTTCGATTTGTTCCTTGTCGTACAACATTTAGCATAACTTTTGTTTTTAGGAAAGTAAATTATTAAATACAAAACAAAGCGCATAAGCAAAGGAAATCTTTTGGCTTTGATACCACATGCACATATTATTTGACTAGATTTCACACCTAAATTATTTTTTCCCCAACTGTACCATTCTTTTTGACACAGACTGTATATCGTGATCTTTGGACAGATGGACAATCAGACAACCTGAAAACATGATGCCTCCAGCATCAAGGCATACAAATTCAGAATAGAATTTTGAACAAGTGTTATTTGATAGAATGTCATGAAACTTTTCTTCAAAAAATAGTAGGGGCCTATTCTTAAAACTTCAATGTACATGTAGCTTGAAAGGAGAATTGAAATGTTGAGTAAATTCAAATTGAATTTCAATCAAGTATTTTAACAGAGAATTATTCAATACAGGGCATACAGAGGGTGTCTACCTTGTTTGAGGCTTCACCCATATAAATATTTCCATGTACAACCACATGCTTCCAAAGATTTTTTTTACGTTTTACAATAAAAAATAATTAATTAGACTTGAAACAGTCCTTTTATTTTCAACGTAAAATGTTCGAATTTTTTCTAAAGAGAACGAGGTTGGACATAAACTTGTATAAAATATTGTAAACAATATTTTCCCAATATAAGACAGAATGAGAAAGCATCAGTATAAATCATGATAGCAATGTTTAGAATATTCTCTTTCTTAAGATTGATAACTTTCATGCACAAGATCAAATGGTGTTGTAAGAAAGATTAAGCACCAAGTTGTTTTAATACTACAACATTTAAAGATCCAAGTTAATCCAGACTTAAAAAAGCAGGATTTAAAAAATTGGTTGTCTTCCCTCTCCACAAGATTATCCTACTGCCTTGCTACAATGGCATCTTAGGTATAATTACATTTATATGACAAGACAAATGGTTTACTTATATATCATTTTAATCCACTAGCTATACAACCAAAAAATAGAGTGATAGATCAACTATGGTGTACAGGAAGGGAATTATGAAATATGAAGCAAAGACATGATTCAAAAAAAAAAAACAAGGACAAACTGTGTGAGACTGAAACTCCAAGCTTGCACAAATTACCACAGCTGGTCGACTGATATGAACATTACAGTTGTCATGATCGAGGCAGCTAACCACATACTTTAGATGGTCCACTAGACTATTTGTTTCAATTCATCATTTTAACTCTACCTCCATTCAGCTCATCAACCCCAACTTCAACAAAGCAGTGCATCAAGCCGGCCTCCAAAACGACATATGATATTGTCAAGCCCCTTTTTCTACTTCTTAGCTAGCCCGGGATGCTGCCACGAGAGGAACCCCTAAATATTTTGAGAGTTTGATTTGGAATGGTTAAAAATACCACTAAGAATGGGTAAAATATAGCAAAAATATAATTTATATAATGCCATTTACCTAAAAACAGACTCTTCACAAATCAGATCTTCCTAAAAAAATGCGAGCATTTGAAGAAATCTTGTATTTTCCAGTCCATTTCAGAGTCTCATCCGATCGTGGTCAAAATACTAGCGTGTAGAGCGCGGCATATAGCTGCTGCTGATGTCGCGCATGCCTGTTGCAAACTAAACAGCAGGAATGTGACTTGTTTAAACCTGGTGTATAGTTTTGGTAACAAAAAAGGAATTGGCACAAAACCGATCAAATATAGTCTCATGTTGTCCACAATGCACTAAAAGATATGTGTGAGAGATCTTGTGACCTTGCTTTCATTATTTTCGATGATTTTCATTGAAAATTTTTGAATGAAGAGTAATGTAACTGCCGTTTAGACCTCTGCTGAGACTTTCGCACGCCGGAGGTTATGGCGTGAATAATGCGAACGATCTGTGTGTAACACGCACACAAGAAAATCCCCATTGGTTTTCCACGTTACAAGCGCTAACATGAGTCGGATCCCCGACTTAGCTTTTTTGTACTTATAATCACTACTTATATTATGAAATAAAGACACTGAAACGAGATTTCAAGTACTATAATTTGCTTTATTATTGTTATTGGATTCAATTTTTCATAATTTATCTAAATGCGAATCAAAATTATTTTTTTTTACTCTCAAAACTATACACCACCTTTAACTACACGGGAACAGCAATTCTGATGCCATTTTTTTGCTTTATGGTCATCATGAAGAACAAAGACAGTCATCCGCCTAGTATTATAAGTATGGTGAGAGTGCCTAAGTCTGCGCTGTGCCAATGTCTGCGCACCCACGTAAATGCGCGAATTTTATAGAACAAAATCCCCAACTAATATCAATCTGCAATCTTAACCTCAACAATCCATTTTGATACAAAAAACTGCGAAAAAAATTGATTAAAAATAGTTTTCAGCAAGTTATATTTGCTACCCTGAAAATATCAACCATTCTCAAAAAGTGAAAGTCAAAAACTTGCGTGCGCTTGATTTGCGTGCAAAATGAGTTAGTGCGCAGACATGGGCACTATTCAATTCTGCAACACAAAATGACAGCCCTTCGAAAAATTGTAAAAAAACATTGTTCTTGCAAATTAATTCTTGAAATTTTTTGCTTCATTGATCAATAGAATATGGAGAATGGAATAATATTGATGAATCTTAAAATAATACTTTACTTTTTATTTAAATTGAGGTCAAATTTTAGGTGCGCAGAATAGGGCACCACCATCATACATAAACTAGTTTTGCCAATGTTTTATTCCATTATTTTGAAATTCTAGCCTGGAAAAGCGAAGGGACAACATGTTTTCATGCTAGTCACTTCGCAGCCCGTACACTTTGTGTACGGGCTGCCGCAGTAACTTCCTAACATACATCCTCCTGATCGCATCCTTCATTTCAACTCTTAAATGCTTGTGAATACCAAGCACACAAAGTTATCACAAATAGCCTAACACTTTTAACAGACTTTGAACTTGTAGCAGCTCAACTTTCTGCTTTGTTATTGTACAATGTAAATAGTGTTAAAGTTCCTTCACCTTATTGTCACCTTTCTCTCACCTTTCTACATTCTCTCAATCTGCGATCGGTATGCATCCGCATTCTTGATTTATTTTTAGATGCGCAACTATTATTGACGTCATAATACAATGCAAATTGAGCAGCATGCGTGCGCGCATGGCTGTTATAAATCTTTGGTTAATGCATGCCGATCCCATTCATAAGGTGTGTTTTCCCGAATTTTTGATGCATTTTTGTCATTTTTTGTCACTAAAATATTTATAATATTAAAAATTATTGCTATGGTGATAATTGCATTTCAATACTACTTTATATTCTTCAGTTCAATATTAATTGTAAATCTGGAATTTTTATAAAAGTAGTATTTTAGTAAGCTTCTGTAGTACAAATATTTGGGGCTCTGTCATTGACTGTTTCTATTGTTTTTCTAATGCGCAATTTTTATTGGTCTATTCAATCTTAATTCTCATTGGTTGTTAACTTTGTCAATATTTTTAGAGATTCAATTTCTAGCTTTTCTCATCAGTCGCCTACTGATCCTCTTCCAGGAAAGATCAATTATTTTTGGAGCTCTTTTATTTTCAAGGCTTTACAGTCCAGCCTTGTTATTTTCAATCTTCATTTGAGCTCGTATTGTTTCTTCACTTATTCATCAACTGTTTATTCAACTTCATTTTTACTACTGAGCTTGGATTTATATTTTTCTTGCATTTCATCAATTCATGATTTCTACTCATCGCTTGATTTTGTAACTTTCATCATATCTTTGGCTCTTTGGATTTCGTCCTGCATTTTGACCGATTCACTGTGTCATCGGACATTTCTATCCGTGATTATCTAGAGCAAATTACCATCTTCATCATCGTCACATCATCTACTCTTCATCTCGAGCGACTCACCGTCTCGTCATTTTACTTCAAGTTTCATCTGGTCTTTATTCAAGTGTCTCCGCCATCGAGCGTCTCGTCATCACTCAATGTTTATTCTACACCATCATTGAACTTGAAGTTGAACTCAATTTTATCCTGCAGATTAATACCATTTATTAGTCTGAACTTTTGGCCCTTCTGCTACTTGTCTTTTGTCTGCATTTATTCTCGAGGTCTAGATCTACGCCCATCGAGCGTGAAGTTTTTCTACTCGACGAAATCTATCAGACGACATCTAACTTTCATCATGCATTTTTTCTTATATCCTGCTCGTCATTGTCTTCATCACTGCTCTGTCTGCCCATCATGCGACGTCATCAGAGTCAGAGGCCATCGTCCTCATCTTCCATGATCTGACACTGACAGCAACTGCATCAACTTCTTTTCTGTGGATTATCATCTCGCTATCATCTCGCTATTTTTCTTCATTTCCATTTCGTCGTCTTCCCTTTGTGCAACTTAGCTTCGCGAACTTGGAATTTTTATTTGCGGGTCTTTTGGACTGAACTCAGTTTTTCAGCAAGTCATATATTTTAGATATTTATTCATGTCTTTATTTAAATAGCGGCGGTCTCCCGCTTAATAAATAGACCTAGATTAAGCTATTTATTTATATCAATTTATTCTGTAACCAGGTGCATGACTGGATCATTTCTCTTCAACTCATTATCTTATTTTCATAACATTGATTCTTTTTTGTGGACCTTTCACTTTGGAAAGTTGAATGTGTCTAATAAAACTAAGTTAAAACTTGGAGAAGGAACTAAAAGATATTTTGTGACAACCTTGTCTTATTTCAGACCTGTTTCTAATTTTTAGTCACCCCTTTTTAATATCTAACTCCAAAAACTCAACTCATTTCTGTATGACTGTAACTCAACAAACTATATTAATAACCAATTAAATTATGCCAATATAGACAGTGGCGGATCCAGGATTCCATTGCAGGGGGGGCCCAAAATTGGAATTTCAGATTTTGGTACACCCAAATTTTTTTCCCGTTACTTCGGGCGAGCAAAAGTTCACTCAATTTTTTTCACGTCACGCTGGCTGAGCGATAAGCGGGGGGGGGGGGGGGGGGGGGGGTAGGTGTTCATTTTTTTTTGGCCTTCGGCCATCACAAAGGTTATTATGTACTAGCGATAGGGGTAAGGTTAGGGTCAATCGGCCCGCACGTCTATTTTAGCCTCGCTTTTTTTTTTTTTTTTTTTTTTCTTTTCCTTTTTTTTTTTTTTTTTTGTCTAGGGGGGGGGGCCCGGGCCCGTCGGGCCCCCCCCTGTATCCGCGCCTGATAGATCTAGATCTAGACATAATAGTAGAGATGTTAAATTATTAGATGTTAAATGCAATACTTTCTACCTTCACTTAATGACTCATTCAAATTTTGACTTCATCACTCAGTGGTGATTGTCGCCATTTTTTTTTTTTTTTTACATCATGCCTTAACATATTATAAAATCATGCATTTTGTTATTAGAAATTTAATACAGATCAAACATTAAACATTTCGTTCCACCCTTTTCCCAATTACTTCAAAAAACATTTTCGAATCTGAGCTTAGATTCCAGTTCTGAGCTAAAGTTTAACAGCCACTTGAGCCAGGCCAGACTAGCCCCGTCTTTACTCCGGGCGCGCCCGCAGAAAGTGACACGGCATACCGTACCTGTCGACTCGATTCCGGACATTCTGAAAATCACTGCAAATAAGTGCAATATCTACCAAGTACGATCAAGAAAAAGGATTAATCCTTACCAAAAGTCGAGTTATAAAAGTTGGGGCGTGTGCTCAGGATAATGGAGAAGACTGGATCCGAATAAAACTTTTTGAAGTATTCCAATCCAAGCAAGATTTGACTTCGACGAGGTCAACGTCAGCCCTAGAATTTGCCAAATGGAGGCCGATATCGGGGGGGGGGGGGGGGGGGGGGGGGGAATGGGGGCAGGGGAAACCCCTTTCTAACATTTTTGCTTTCCTCTTTCTTTTTTTATTCTCTTATACCATTTCATATGTATTTCCTATAGTTACCTTCTCAATTAGCCTCAATAATTTTTGTCCTTTTTTGGGGCCGGGGGATCTTATTTCATAATCTCTTATCTAATTTTTTCCCCTTTCATCTTTCTATATATCATTCAATATGTATTTTCTTCCATTCTTGCTTTCATCTTCTTCTCCATCTTCCCTCAGGTATTTCTTTGTTTATAATCTAGCTCTTTTTCATCTAATTTTATATTTCTCTTGATATGCTTATACCTTTGATTACCACAATACTGCTGGGAATGCAAAGCAGCATGTTGTGCCTCCAGATATCTTCAGCTATTTCATCTTCTCTGTCATTTCTTATATTATTATTTATCTTCTCTCCCATCATATTTGTAACACATTTTTTGTTTTCTCCTTCTTTCACCTTCTTTTTAAAACATTGTATTTCAACTTTTTTTCTTTTTTTTAAATCTTCTCTTATATCATTTTCTAATTTCTTCTCCATCACTTCTCATTTTGTTCTTTTTACTTAATTCCCTCAGGTCTCTTCTATCGTCCTTTTTTGTGGATAGGTGTAACTTTTGCTATCTTCATTTCATCTGGAACCCTACCACTTAAATTTCTCAGTTTTTCTCCTACTTTCATCATCTTCAGTCTGTCATTTTGTAACATTTCTGATTTATTTTAACTTATTTCTATTGTATTAATTTTTCTTTGTATCATTCTACTTATAAGCCAGCATTATAAGTGAACATTTTGGCTTATGGTATATGGTATATTAGAAGATAAGTTTGAAATTACACAAATATGATATTCTTATAATGCAAACAGGCATATGCAAACAATTACAATCTTAATAACAGTTAGGGCGTGTGGTGAAAGGGGGGGGGGGGGGAGTGGAAGGGGTGGTGGGCTTGACCCCTCACCCTTTATTCCCAAATACACGACACAGGATTGTTTTTTTGCATAGCTTTCCTACCCCACACCCTCATGCTCTACTTGGTCTCATAACAGTTGGTCCAATTCTCTGATTGTCTAATAACACATAGACAATTTGGTCTACTGGTAATACATACTTGGTCTAATTCAGATTTGGTCTAATTGCCAATTTGTCTAATAACCAAATTGCTTAACATTGGCATTTAAGTCTGATTACCCAATGAATATTTGGTCTATTACCAGTTTTTTTACAGGAATAGTGATGTTAGATAAAGTGAACACAGGAAAAAATTGGAATTAGACAAAATGGTAAATTGGCAAAATGGCAATTAGACCCAAATGTAATGAGACAAACTGGTTGTAGACCAAATGAAATTAGACCATATGGATAGAGACCAAACCGGCATTAGTCATAGTAGGTTTAGACCAATAGGAAATTTACCCCCCCCCCCCCCCCCCCCCCCCCCCCACCACCACCACTTTCAACTGTTTCAACAACTTTCCCCCGTCCCCTGATCATTGCCACATTTTGAGAAATAAGTAGGGCTAAAAATATGAGATGTTTAAGATATTTATGTAACACAATACAAAAACGAAACAAAACACATAATAGACATATTGTAATTGAAAACATCTATTTATTTTTTAAAAAGTCAGATATATATTTCATATTGCTATAATTCCCCAGACAAGACCTTGGACTACATAAAAATTTTATTAATAAATTCATTATAGAATGGTTTCATAAATAAACAGCTATATGGGCTGAATTAAAGTCAGTTTATCATGAATAAATGACAAAAACTAACTGAATCAAACATAAACTTGTACTCCAAAGTTTGTGATGGAACAAATACATGTACAGTGTACAGAAAAGTTGTTGAGTTATGCATTAAAAAAAACCCGATAAATAACATGGAAGACGTCCCTTTTTATACTATTGCATGACGTGAGGGCTCTAAGTGCAAATGAGTGTTGTTGAATATTTTGCAAACTTCTTCATATTGTAGATGTAAAAACAACCATGTTCCCTCTTTAGCTCATTTTTGTGTCAATTTGCAATGCCACTTTAAATGTTCAAGCTAGATTTTTAGGAAACATAATCTTAATATATGATAATTAGGATAGGAACTTTCAACCTTATTTCAGGATGTGTGCATATATATAATTCCATGACATTTGCTCCAGACAATTATTGCTTTGCTGTAAATTCCATACACTAATTAAATGACTAACTTTAAAAGTGGACTTCATATATTTCAGGTTAGTTTCACTCCTTGTTCAAAACAATATTAAGTTATAACAAGTTCCACGTATCAGTATCTTATACCCTTTTCTCATTATGGTTTCTTTACCCCGTACTATCCTTAACCCCATACTTTCCTTTACCCCGTACTATTTATTTTCCTTTTTCGACGAGCCAAAATATCTGCCTAACCCCTGCTAAGAAAATACACGCTGTTCTCACACAGAATTCTTTATCCCCTGCTTTTCCAATAGAGCGTTTCGCTGCTTATCTCTGATTGGACAACAGCTGCTGGCACCTGTGTGTCTCCGCACCGCTTTTTGTGTTAGTCGGGTATAACTTCCATCGCTGTTCCAACGGGAGTTCTTTACCCTGGCTTTTATCCCTTAGGCCTAGCACTGCACTTGCCCAGCTAACCCTGCTATTTTGCAGGGCCAGAGAATCCTGTACTATAGGTGGGGTTAGCCTACTTTGCCAAAACGACGTGGGAACAGAAAGTGGAATAAGCTTAAACTCGTACTATAGGTGGGGCTAAATTGCAAGTTAGTACTACCTATAGTACGGGGTAAAGGAAAATTTGGTACGTGACAAAAGGGTATGAGAGGTGCTGAAGCATTCAAGGAATTTCTCCCTCTCCGCCATAAATTTTCCTTACCTGGTCCGAATATAAAAAATTCTTATTATTTCAAATTGTGTAGGTATAAAGTAGATTTATTTGAACGAAATACATACTTTTATAACATGACATTTACAAGCCATGAAACAAAAAGGTGATGAAGAACAGATCAACTGGAAAAATACAGAGAATAAAATTTAGTTTAAAAAAGATTTTTTGCATAATGATTTCCACCTCCTCAGGGCATGGGGATTTCAATCTTGCTTTTAAGATCACTTTTTCAAAAGCTATATACAAATATATGAGGTCAATTCTAACTGAATTTTATTTCATCATATTAGTCATGAAAATTTTGATGAAAGAATGTCACTAAAAATGTGTTACATTAAATACTTTACTTACTGATCGAGGTTCTCTAGGAGCCTTTTTAATATGTATGTCAACATGGGAGAGGGTCTTGATTTCGCTTGCAATTTTAAATTTTATGTTAATATTTTTTTCTGAATTGATCATGTTCCAAATTTGTAGCATCAAGTTGAATAATGATTATATTGTTTTATTTACCCAGGGTATCCATTTTACTTATCAGTAACATTTCTACCATAAGGTCCTGTATAACATAACATGACTTATTACTATTCCGGATTGATTAGCTAGAAGATAAATTTAGTCTTTGGTATGATTTGGCTGGGGATTGAACCATGACCTCCTGGGGCAAAGTGAGCCATTCTTAGTAATTGAGCTCACATGTCCAAAGTGAAAGTAATCAACGAATTGGGTAAACCCTGGAAGATCAATGCCATGCCTCAGGTCCATGCTTGTCTTTGATCAGAGTAAACTTGTCAATCACTGCTCCTCCCTGCAAAATAAAAAATTATTATAAAGTCATTTTAAAGTTATCACTGTTTATGGTGAATTATCATGAGTATATAATAATAATACTCAGGATTTGTAAAGTGCCTAATACATAGCAAGCCTACGTCTGTAAGCTATTTACAGACATACATGTACAACAACGTATTATTACCAAGCCCATCAGATTCAGGCTGGCCTAATGATCTTATGGCACACTTCGATAAATCAAATGAGTATTATATTAAAAAAAACTAAATAAAAGGCAGAAAACCATATTTCAATTAACAAAAAGGAAAGATTCAGAAATCATTTGAAACGTACATAAATAAAGTCTGATTCCAATGCATACTCATTTATCAATTAGTTGTAAAAAAAATATCTCTATAGTTTGTTCAGCAAGTGAAAAAAAAGGCATGATCAATTCAACCTAACTCTAGTCATAGATTAAAAATAAAGTGAATATAGATAAAACTTAGCTTGATTGATTAAGTAGAAAATAATAGAAATCACCAACTCTATCTTGATTCATATACATAAAATAATCCTACCGCTCACCCACGCTCTAACATGAAGTTCTTTTTTGTATTCAGTGAAATGGCCTGTCATTTGGCTATGCTACCTTAACAATGCATGCAAGTGTGGTGTATTATAAATGTACTGTTGAGAACATACTCTATACAAGCAGTGGCACATCCAGGTGGGGGCACACAGGGGACACGTGCCCCCTCTATAATTTGAAAACCACTCATTGATGCTACAATAAAAAAATCAGAAAATTTGGGCTGCTGACCTTCTTATCGGGCCTTGCGCCCCCTCTATTTTAAATTCCTGGATCCGCCATTGTACATTTATTATGTAGGAATACCTGTATGAGTATGCCGACTATTACCCTGTACATTATCAAGTTCAAAGTCTATTACGGATGTGGGTTAGGGTATTTTTCAGAAGACCAACTCAGTAAATTTATCTTTTTATCAGAGACTAATCTTAGGGTATATTTATGTTATTACCCTGTAAATTAATTTACCTTATCATCTGAGACCTGTTCAAAGTTGATATGTGTAGCATTGATGATGTGCATCCTGTGGTAGCCGTAGTCATTAGATCTAAAAGCATCCCATGGTTCAGAAAGTGAAAATGGGTCTCGTCTTTCCCTGCAGCCCTGATGGAAAGAATAAAGTATTTTAAACTCTTTATTTGCAAACTAAACCTAACTTATGGATTTCTGCAAAGTTTAGTTTAACAAAGAATTCTCATATTATCTAACAATTTCCAGTCAAAATCTATTATAAAATGGATACATTAATAAATACAGTCTACTCCCATTTTACTGAGTACAGATAAAATGGTTCCATTATAACAAGATAATTCTCCTGATCCCAGTTTAACATTTGCTCGAATCTATTTGCCTCTGTTTAATACAAAAAGATTTCATTAAAAACAGGTAATAAGCTTGGGTCTGGGCAGACTGTTATAACAAGAAATGCTTTAACAATTAAAAGTAATCTCTAAATTGATTGTTGTTTCTTTTAAACTCCAAGTCTGTTATTTTAAGAAACATGAACCAACATTATCCAGTTTTACTGGGTTGAATGTAGATTGTACTTATCATAAGTACTCATAACCGTCTTATGATTAATCCAATATGTTTAAAACTTTCTTTGATTTCCTTATTTTTGAAATTTTCTTAAAGCTTCACTTCCCTTTAAATAAGAATTGTTTGAACTTACTGCTGATCCTGTAATAATATGAACAGGAGCTTTTGGGTTGGTATATGGTTCAGCTAGACTTCCATTATAAACCTTACGATTGTACACAGGCCAGAGACGTTCATAGCTGTGTTCGTGCGCCCAGAATTCAACGTCGACACCTGTGCACAAATAAAAGCATAAAGAGAAATCTTATGTCAATAAGTGTCACTTATTGGTTTATATCCAATTGGTCTAACAGCAGTTGGTCCAATTATCTGTTTGTCTAATTCCATATGGGCTAAACACAATGGCCCGAATTCACAAACGTGGTTTAGTTAGTCCATGGTCTAAATCAATTGTTTAAACCACAGATTTAGACCATGGTCTAAATTTTGGTATTCACAAACCACCTGATTTAGACCATGGACTAACTAAACCACGTTTGTGAATTCGGGCCATTTGGTCTACTAACAATTTGGTCTAAGTTCTCATTGGTCTAATACATACTTTGTCTGATGCTCACTTGGTGTAATGACCACCTCGTCTAAGTGCCAATTCGTCTAATAGCCAAATTGTCAATTTTATTTTGATCTAATTCCCAAAATGATTATTTGGCAGCTTACGAGTATGTTACTGGAAGTGGCCATGATTTTTAGACAAAATGGACATTAGACGAAATGGGAATTAGACAAAATGTTAAATAAGCGAAGTGGTAATTAGATCAAAAGGTAATTAGATGAACTGGTTGTAGACAAAATGAAATGACACCATGTAGGATGAGGCCAGGGCATAAGTCACAGTGGGTTTAGACCAATTGGCAATTTACCCACTTGTCAGACAAGTGCACAGTCCACTCCTGCTCTAACAAAGTGCTGCCTGACCAAGCAAATAATCTTGTTATAATGAAATCTTGTTTTACTGAACACTAATACACATGTACACATGTTCAGAATCCAGACTTGGATAATTGCCTTGTAGAAACAAAATCTTGTTTCATCCATTCTCATTATAACAGGATTAGACTGCACTTGTTGAAGACACTAATTTAAGGCTATTTTCAGAATGTAAACAATGTGAAGATGTCACTTCATAGATTGTGCATTTCATAAATCACACAGGAATTACAGTGAAAAAAAAACTCTCTCTGAATTAAAAAAATAAAATAGCGATTCTATTTCAAATGATCTATGTATTTAGGGAAGAGAGAATGGTGTCCTTTGCCGAATTTTTAGTTTTAATAACTTCTTCTTCAATAGAGCAAAGGGTTTCTATCGCAAATGGCTATGGCAGCATGTATAATGAAGGAGTGGATAATTGTGATGATTTCTGATGGGGGGACTTACCATTATCATAAAACAATTTCTCCATGGCACTCCGAATCTGTAATTCAGAATGGGAAAATTCATGAAAGGTAGATCATTAACCATGAGTATCTAATGATGGAACCAATGTCAATGATCAAAATAATATAACCAAAGTATAATCTAAATTGGATTGTTATTGTGGAGGTAGGAATACATGCTTTTAAACAAATTTTATGTACGTCAATATGTTGCACAAAATTTAAATACCATTCTTTCATATGTGTGCTATTCTGTAGATTTATAATTACCAGTATTACAGGGTGGCTTTCACTCAGAATACAATGAACAAAACAAAAATCATTTCCTGGTTGTATAAAAAAATTAAAGTAATTGCATTATAAAGCATATAAACAATGCAACCCCATTAGGCTACAATATCATTTTACATCATCATATTGTATAAATTTCATTAATATGCTGATTTTGATTATTGGAAGAGGATGTGCCTTGAGTAGCCAATATTAGTGAGCTTTCGCAAAGCAATTGCAGACGTACTCGAAGACGAAGGACGATGAATATTGAGTATGCACATGCTTATTTTGTAATTGCTCATCTGTGCTTCAAATTCAAAAACGGTTTTTGGCCACATTCTTGATTTTAGCAACGGTAAGAAGTAGATCAGCCAATCAGTGTTTTTTGTCTGTGACGCTCTAGTGCATAAGTTACGCGATAAGCTTAAGACCTGCGCCCCCTTTATTGTTACGTCATATCAGTTAAGATAGGATTTCTTTATTTCCATTTGAAATTATGCAATTGTGGGTAATGTTATCAGTATTAGCCTTTGTTACGTCACGCAAACCGTTCATTCTTGAATGTGCGAAACAGAAGATTAGGAGGACTGCGGATGAGTTTAACAATCTTGACCATTCTTCGTCTTTGAGTGAGTCCCTGATTGATTTGCGAAAGCTCCCTATTCTTATTAAAAAACAACAACAAACAAACTCATAGCAGGCCTTCAAGTCAGCTTGAATGAAAAAGTAGGAGAAAAGTAGGAGCAAAATTCTCCAAAAAGTAGGATAAAAGTAGGATTTAAACTTTAAAAAAGTAAGATAAAAGTAGGATTTAATCTTAAAAAGAAGAAGAAAAGTAGGATTTCATCTGTATGAAAAGGGCCGAATGTACATAAATAAGACGCGAAAAACAAACTTGTGACAGAATTTTCAGTCAAGTATAATATTTGTTTGGAAAGTTAGAGTGCCGGCAGTCTCTAAAGGTTGCTGCTAAGAGTATTAGAACTACATGTACGTGTTACCATTATTATGATCATCACCTGTTTATGAATGGAAATCCCCTAATATGTCCTAATAATATTCCTGGGATCATATTGCAGCTGTTTCTGATGGCAGGATAAGTTCAATAAGGTACAAGTACATGTAGATTAAAACATTCTCACTAAATTCCATTCTCAATGATAACACCTGAGGGAAATGAATAAACCCTACATGTATATATGTACATTGCGTAGAGTATACATGTTTGGCACTGTATCCTTTTTTAATAGATCCAGATGCATTATACTCAAAGTCAAGGCAGTACATCTATACCCGCCCCCTACCCCAAATGATGGAATACATACTAGATAAATGTTTTGGATGAAAGTCCCTATCTTTTATTTCAGTTTGAATCTGAGATTATAAGCTCGAGGGATATCCAATGCCTAAAATGATATCAAACTGATGCTGTTAACAAACAGTGATCCAATGTATGACTCTATACATTTCTCTTTTTTTACAGCAAAAACAGACAGGACTTGCTTCTATCCAAAACTGTTTAATTTATCAAGAAGACATTGAATACATTGTTAATGCTAAAACCAGAGCTGCACTTTCATCAGGGGACTGTTCAATTTCCTAGTGATTTTTTTGTATCTCACATTTCTTTCATGAGACTTGCCATTCCTGCTTTCCATAGTAGCCATGTAGAGATCTTGAACAAATTACTGATTTTCTGCTTAATGCAGGCTATTCACTCTTTTCATAGCCAGCAACTTTGTATGTGTTGAAGGAAATTTATTTCACGGAGACCAAGATGCTACTGGGTTTCAGCAGTCTTCCTTCCTGCAAGGGGATGTCTTCAGATATTATAGAAGAGATCCAGAACCACAGTCTGCTCATCACTATCTCCAAGCTAACGCAGGTTTTTTTTGCAAGGCATTATAGGCCACATTTAGATTACAAAGGATGAATAGCACCATGCCAGTCAATTCCATTTCAGTGAGATTTCAGTTTACATAATTTCAGAATGTTTTGTTTACATCTGAGCCAAGATTGACAAGCTGCTTTAGTGGTAACTTGTAACCTTTCTTCTACAATGCATCAGGTATTGCCTGTCTCAACTTTCTGTTCTTGTGCATGCCCAAACATCAAAGCTTTGAGGTATTTTACATATATTTGAATCATCTCTGGTAAACATTATTGGATAAACATGTCACACTGATTTTGGTTCTTTGCATTCCCAATTTCATATGCTTCCAGTAGTTGGGACTAAGGCCATCAGAAACTAAAGATGGTACCTTTCTTTAACCATGGATAATAATAGGACCTCGTAGAATCCATGGTTTAATTCATTGAGAAAGACATTGCATAAAATATTTTGGAGCGCCATTGCATAATGCAAAGCTGAGATCACTTAGTGTATTAAACCTTCAATGAACAGAATATTTTGTGTTTAGATATTTTCTCAGGGGTGCTTGGCATCAAGCCACAGGTTCTATAATTACATGTATGTACAATGTACATGACTGAGGATGTTTTCTGTTCACTAGGTAGTACAAAGTGTTTATTTTTTAATTTCCAATAAATCTTGCATTTGCAAAATCACCATGCTTCTTTCAGTTCGCATGCCTATGACTTGGAAGAAACCTGAATTATCAACTCTGGATACCGTGTGCATTGTATGCAGGCTCTGCCACCTGAGTTCAACCTTGTAACCTAACATCTTTTTCTTGGAAATTGATTTTGGAAAGAGGCATTGCGTGTTTATTTATGGTGTAAAAAAGAGAAACGTCAATTGATCAAGTCCTGATTCACTGGATCACTATGCTTTTTGCATTGGAAATCCATCAATACATGTAAGTACAGCGTGTCCCACAAAAATGTGAATGGCACTCAAGATGTGTATAATACTAAAATTTCAACATTATATAAATATTAATTGGATGCAATTTTATGTAATATGGTCCAATAATCACAAAGATACGAGCATTTGTTCATGACACATCAGGAAACCTCTCCATCCAAGCTTTGTATTAAGAAGTATGTGTAGTCAGGTTCAGCTAACAACTTTTTGTATAATTTTTACGTTTGATTAAAGATATCATGCCAATTTTCTTAAACCTTCATCTTAAAAAAAAAAAAAAAAAAAAATTAATGATGTGCCCGCAAGTTGTGGGCCCAAATTCTAAAAAAAAAAAAAAAATCTTGAGTGAATGAAGATGTAATTGGACTACGTAATTTATTCAATGTAATAACAAAACTTGGATTGAGAGGTTTTCTGATTAGTGCTGAAAGAAGGCTCATATATGAATGTGTTCAATGGACCATATGGCATAAAATTAAAGCCAGTTCTATCAAACAAATGCTAGTTTATGATTATAAAATCATATACAATGAATTGGTAATTTTCAAATCATATTCATTTCAAGTGCCATTAGCATTTTCTGTTGGACAAACTGTAGTATGGCCTATGCAATTTGAAAAGTAAAAAGGAAAATAATCATGCTCCACATTTGTACTGCATGCGTATGGATCTGTAATAAAGATGAACTATCGTCCAAATGCTCCAATGCTCAAAATTTTATTGTCCGAAACAAAGATGACCGGATATTTGTTTTGCCCCGTTTCTTGTGAGCCCGGCAGCTGCTGAGCAGCACCAGAAGGACGTTGCTCTATCCTCCTTTTGTTGAACGCCAAACAGGGAAGCAGCAACTTCCATTTTTTAACGTCTTTTGGTATGACGCGGCCGGGGATCGAACCCATGACCTCCCGATTATGAGGCGGACGCTCTATCCACTGATCCAACACATCGGTTAACATAGTCAAAGGATATAATGCCAAAGCTGAGTTGGCACTCTAAACAATGTAAGATATATAAATTTATCTTTGTTGTCATAATTGAAAAATTTTCAATCTACAATCTGAGCTCAGATCCCAACATCAGAAACAGCTTCAACATTAGGTGACTCCATTCATAGACGAATGGTAGTTACAGTACTCTGTGCCTAAAAAACCCTATAGAGACTCATACACCAAACAAGCATTAAACTAGACTGAAAATTCTGTCTCTAGTTTCGTTTTTTGCCTTTTATTTGAGTAGATCTACAGTTATATGTACATGTATCTCTCCAGACTAAAGACAAAATAACCTATAACTCATTTGATGCACTTTCCCCCATACAATGCTTATACGTGCAGATACTCATGTCATGATGCTGTGACTGGCGGTGCCATAATGTGCACAGTGGATAGGTTATGAATAGGGATGCTTCATGTCACATGCATGTCTCTAAATGAGCAGACCCAAACATATCCCAAATACATTAATTCTAATAATAAAACAAGTGACAGGATTTTTCGGTCTCACATCAAACCTATGGCTAAGTCTACAATTTTTTTTTTTTTTTTTTACCTTTTCAAAAAAGTAGTCAAAAAGTAGGAACAGTAGGAGATTTCAAAGAAAAGGTAGGATAAGTAGGAGGTTGACAAAAAAGTAGTGAAAAAGTAGGAAAAGTAGGAGCACTTGAAGGCCTGTCATAGGTTTAAGATGGCCATTGTCATTGATCTTGGGCCTACATGCAGCTTTACAAGCTTGCTTTCGGGTTTCTCTTAGTGAAATTACCATTCTATATTGACCACTTGCTTTTATGTTATCTATGTATTTTATTTTGGTCATTGCATCTGTAAATTGAGACATATGTTGTAGGATGTCAGTTGATTCCACTTTATTTTTCCAGATTTTATTTCATAAAAAGATTATAGGGTAAAGATTGCTATTGGGTTATATGTTAGGATCAGGAAGACGATGAAGTTCATCATTGGGTCAAAAAAATAAAAGGAACATGGTAGATGTATGACTTACAATGCCTTCACCCTTGGTGCAGTCATCAGAATCATCATTGGTACAGTATGCAGGACGATGACCCATGGTGATGATCCAGGGACGCTGGCTCCTGTTTTCTGGTTTGTTTGCTTCCTTTTGGGGAAAATACAATTGAAGTAAATTAAAACATTGTGTGGCATTGACAAAAATACAAACATTTCTAAATAACTAAAATAATATAAGATCACAAAAAGACATTAATTTCATTTTCGTATTGTAACAACACCCCCCCCCCAAAAAAAAAAGAATAAATTAAGAATGAGCCTTAAGCCTATGCGATATAATTTATTTACATTTCTTTTGGTACAGGTACCATACTTGTTAAAATTATTTCTATGTCTGTATGTGCACCAGTCAATATAAAAATCCCCTCAAAAAATTCATTCTCTCTTTTCAATTTTTGCTCTGAAATAAAAAGAAAAAATATTTACAAATGACTATTGGTGAGTATGAAAGTGCAATAAAGTAATCTTAACCTGGAGATCAGGAATGTAAATTTCCACTTCATCTAACCACACTTTGACTAATTCTATTTGGTCTCCTCCCACATTGTCAACAACCAGTTTGTCTAATATTACCGATTGGTCTAATTGCCTCTTCGCCTATTTACCATTTCATCTACAATGTCAATTTGGTCTAACAACACTGGTCGTAAGTATATCAAGGTGAAATAACACCAAACTGTTAGGAGACCAAATAGGTTTAGGCCATGTGTTACTAGACCATCAGATAATTGGACCAATCACAGTAAACCATGAAAGTGGAAGTAAACTAGCATCACAAATCCCAGACAAAAATAAACATATATATATATATATATATATATATATATATATATATATATGATTTAATTAACCAAGAACATACTAGTAGATCTGCTTTGAGCCAATTCATCTGATTGAAAAGTTGATGTAGACCGTAGTAAACATAGAAGTAAACCTCAGTTGAAAAAGATATGATGTGTGCAGGTCCTACATTCCAGCTGTTTGAAAAATAAAAGCATTATATGCAAGGGTTTACAGGAGTTGTGCACTTTGCTTCTCATTTAATAATAAAAGTAGTTAATATTAGGAAAAACATGCTATCATAGATATATTATTAGTACATTCTCCACAGAAACACCTGCAGAATATTCTTTTCTTTTTACATACATTACATTGTATTTCAATATTTTGCCTTCCAAGCATGAGAGCTATAAAATATATGATATTGACTGCCTTTAATAATAGAAGTACAATAACAGTCAATGAGGTTGGTGCATTTATAAACAGGGAAAGACAAATTCACATTAGAATGAGCTAGTTCACAATATTACAATTTTCCACAGTATACTATTTTTCAGATCTCTAATACCAGGCACAATATCCAGGGCGTAAGACAAAGTGGAATATAACCTTTGAAGTCAAATTCAATTAAAGCAAATATTAGCACCACCTCTCTCTCTCTCTCTCTTTCATTTTGCTATATTTCTCTGGCTCAACAATCTAGACCTTAAACCCCCTTCGTATACATGTTTGTATCTTTTTCTATTAATGACATTCATGGCCAACCCATATCTCCAAATCAAGATAATTACAGATGAATTCTTTGAATAATGAAAATATGTCCATACATTACCTGTACCAGAGGTTCTGTGTGTCCTCATATTTAGGCATTGTGAAACGATTCTTGTAGTTGGAAAAATTACTGTAGAGAAAAGAAAAAAAATCACATAAATAAAGAAGTTGTTACCTGATCATATCTACAATGTGTGAAGCTGCAGTTTTAACTGCATGCACTTGTGTACAGCTGGATGCACTTTCCTTTACTCCTGGAGGGGGGGGGGGGTGATGAATAGATCATGGATCAAAATAATCATCTCTATGGTTCCCACAAAAATGCAATTGCACTAGCATGGTGTTTCACCTGTTGGAGACGAACTGATTTGGCTATAACACACATTTTCCATAGACCTCAGCCCGATTATACTCGGGTTCAGTCCTCAATGGGTTAAGATGATATTGATTGATTGAATTGATATTGCAGCTAGGATCTTCATTAGACTAGTTGCACTACCATTACCAAGGGCACTAATTAATAGAATTTCCCCAGCCTTGGTTAGGAGTACCACAGAAAAAAGGCAAATAGTATATTATCCAATTTCTAAATACAGAGTTAGGGTAATGAAACTGTTCAGAGCAATCATGCATATGTGTACATGTACTTAATTATGTGTACCTTAGAAGAATACATGTATGTTAGGAAGAAATTTATTTAATTTCATGATTATACATGTTTATTATAAATTCTTTTAATAATCAAAAAGACAAAGTTGTCGGTCATAACTGAGCAATTGACTAATGTTACAGTAGTGTTAACAAATACCATACTTACTAATGAAATTCATGATTACCGGGGCATGTCATATAAGGCACATATCCAGCGACTGATTCAATTTGACGCATAAACTCGTCTCCCACTTCTCCATTATTAAAAGAAAAGTCATAAGCAAAGTCCCCTGCGAGAGAATAGTTGAAAAGGATTTGAAAGATAAAAAACAAAAAACTAAAGGAGGGGTAGAGATATGAGAAAGTCAAGCTAAAAAGAATATTTTACATATGTGATTGTGATTTTGTTTCAAGCAAACAGCCCATTGTCCTTTCATCCTAACAAAATAGATAAATAGCTAATAACAAATACGGTACTATAATGATATTAATAGATTGCAATCAACTTGTACCTTGTCCTTTTTATACCACATTAAGAGAGTCTTCCTTAATTATGTTGTTTCAGTTTTTATTTGGTTTAGATATGTTATCATGATTTTACAAGTAATTTATGTGTGAGAACAAAAACTACATTGGCAGGGCATGGCATATATTTTTGTTATCCCAGTTTGAGATATGTTATCCAATCTGCAAAATGATTAACTAGGCGCTGCTGCACTAGCTCGAGCTAAAAAATAGCGCGCTAATTGGTGGATCGGGGGAAAAAAAAGGAGAAAAAAAAACGGTCCTGCACTAGCTCAAGCTATTTAAAAATTTCACATTAACGACCTGACTTGACCTTGAACAAACAAGCCCGATGTTTGTTGCGCAACTGGTAACTACCGCTAGCGTATACACGCACAGGTGCATGATGTTGAATTTAGCTCCAGCTAGTGCAGCACCGTGCAAAATAGCACGCTATTTCATGCCAAAACCGCAAACCAGCTCGAGTTTAAAAAAAAAACCTAAGATGACTTGGGTTTGGATTTCCTCCAAATTAGTGCTATTTGACCACAAAGTCGGATCTGCTCTTATCGGATCAAAAATAGCGCTATTTGAAATAGCTCGAGCTAGTGCAGCACCGCCTATTGTAAATGAAATGCAATCAGCAGATGCACCATCCTGTGCTTACTTTTACCAAAAGTGCAATCAAAATGCCATCCCATTAAGTTACGGATGGATGAAATGGTGTTCTCGGTGACATGTTTTGAAATTTTGATTTTCATGAAAACTTAAGTTAGAAATATCTTTACGATGCCAAAAAGGATATGCTCACCAACATGAAGGATGGCATCGTACATTCTCTCTTGCGTTTCAAGTTGAAGTCTAGCCAAAGACTGAGCGTTCTCATTACCCATATCCCCGTAAACGGCAAACCTTGGACTCCATTTGACACCAGCCTGGAAAGTCTTGAAGGTGAATAACATACTCCACCCTTCATCACTGCCACATCGGTATGCTTCAAAGCAAGAGGGGTTACAAAAATGGCATACAACAATTAACCGGATATCTTTTAAGAATCTATTTGACTAAATCTTTAGTGCATCATTTGTTATTGAGAACTCAATAATATTTGTGAATAGATTGATACAATAAGTATTTGAACTTTCAATAGTTGTTCAATAATCAGTCATGCTACATGTATTTATTAAAAGGTTAAATGTTTTACTCTGTGACTTTTGATATAAGAAAATTTTATCTTAATAATATTTACATATCTCACATATATCCCATTTTCAAGGATTTATTTTAACAATTCAATCAAACTTTGAAAAGTTTTATCTATAGATTTACCAAAACTACATGTATACCCCAGATTTAACCAGCTCAAGACTAGTCGCAAGTATACTTGGGCTGGGGTAAATGGGAAATTATGTTATATGAAAACAAGCTCATCTTCACCATGTTATTGAATACCAATCATGATTAATAAAAATGTTTAACAATTAAGCCACATAGACAAAACTTGCCTAAATCTAAATACTTACTGTATAGTTCTCCAGGTTTAAGTCCTGTTAATGTGACTCTGTGAATATACTGGGTGTGGCGCTTTGGACCTCCATCAACAAACTTAGTGGATGTTCCCATGGCAACAGAACTCAAGTTGCCTGATGATAGACCATACTCTACTGAGGATTTTTTGGTTTGATTGAAAGTACTCCATGTTACTATCATTTCAGTGACATCACCTACATGTATGGTAAAAAAAAAAGACATAGACCTATATTTACAAAGGTGTCATGAAGCTTATATGTGGTTTAAATATGGTTGGCAAAACGAGACAAATCTGTCTACATAGATGTTGATATGTTCCTTACACATTTACTAGATTCTGGAATTGTGCTATAATGGTTTATAGGAAAACTTTCGTAGGTATCATTCACAAGCAGTTTTTAATAGTTTCAGTACCAAATATTCTGATAAATCCAAAATCTCCTGTTTGAGTCTTGAGATTGTGTCACATTTTGCTACCCATAGTTAAACCATAGATTTGAGCTATGGCTTAACTTTAATAGTACACCTTTCTGAATACAGGCCATACATTTTACAAGAAAACAAATCAATTGCCATATATGGCATTTAATATGAAAGAGAAAATTTGGATAGCTTATAACTTCAGCTTTGATATCAAAGACATTAATTTTTATCAGTTATTTATCTAAATTTAGGTGGATAAAATACTGGCCAATTAGGTCATACCCATATATCTACACACTGTATATCCTGCGTAAATTGAATTATTACAAATCCAAATTTTTAATTTCAAGAAAAAATTCTCCTCATTTTATTTTAATTAGAAATTTAGAGGTTTTGAAGTAAAAACAAATATGTGTACCCAGTTGACAGTCTGGACGGGTTGGGTGTCCAGACAGAAGATTTTTATCCAGCCACTTGAAATGGTTTACAACAATATTGATGTAAAGTATTATTCAATGCACATTTTTTACTTGATCCCAAGACATAAAAAAAAACAAGTGTTAATTTTTGTCAGGTGTCCAGACACTTGACCCCCATCCTACCAGAGCTACCAAGTCTCACGCATTTAGGGTCCATCTCACAATCTCATGCAGAACACCCACTTTCTCATGTAAAAAAAAGAGAAAAAAAGTAGCATTATTATTATAGATTTTTTACCATTTTAGGGCCTCAAAGCCCTAAAAATCGGCAATTTTGTCGCGCATCAAACCCTGCGAGTGCGATGTTTTCATGCAGGCGATCGTTATATGCAAGATAGCTTACTAAATGCTACATGTGTAGCGTGCGCCTCCTTTGTGTACAAGTCATTCCTGCGCGCGAACATATGGTAAAGCGCACTGCGTGTGCACTGCTCCCAAAGACGATGCTGAAGATCTCATACCCAGCCACTCTCTGAACTTGGCATCTCTGTTAGTGTTTTTTTTTTTCTTATATACTGTATAATCGTCTCAAAAGTAGGTATGGTTTTCTTTATACAGGCAGAGTATAATTGTTGTTTTGTCGAAATTACAATTTAAAGCATTGTCATGATTGTTTCTTTTGTCTATGAACCTAAACAGAACATGTACAACAGAAAGATTGTTAAATTGCATAACCAGTCTGTAAATCGTGCAGTCAATGTTTATTGACTTTCTCTTCCTATTGATCATCTCTCATCTCTTTCTCTCTCTGTCTCTCTCTCTCTTAGTGTTAAATAAACTCTACTGTTGATTTAGGCTTTAGCTGTACCTTGCAGTAATGAAGCTTGGAAATTACTTACCTGAAGCAGAGATGTGAATCTGCTCGGGTTGTGTTTTAACAACAGGATCACCAGCTTGTGGCAGCTCATTTCTCCAGACTTCATTCGATGACGCTGGAAAAGCGAGACCCAAACTAAATAATTGTGAGACAATTATCAACACCAACATCATGGTTTGATTCTTGAGGACTACAACTACATAGTCATAGATCTAGATAAAGTTGGATATAAGTCGTCATGTACAGAACTCAATCGATATTCGGAATCAGTCGCCAATCTCTGGAGAAAGTTGGTTACTTCACGGCGTTTCTTGAGCACTAGCTGCGCCGGAGCTGCGGGGCGGTGTGTACGTAGGCCGGGTTGGTGAATTGAAGTAGTGCTTTTTCTGCGAGTTGGTACGGTGTCACGACCACAGAGTTAAAAAGTAACTCTATGGTCACGACTTGCTGGGCTGCGCAAACTGCACGAACACTTCCGTGTAATCATGTGATCTGCTCAGACACACACGTGACTCTTTTGTTTACTATACTTGCTCGAAGTTCAACGAACTTTGCCACCAAACTTTTTATTGACATTTGCCATTGCACTCTCGATCTCGAGTCACACCCGTATCGGTAAATGAATTCGAAGATAAATGCAAACCAGCATTGCTCGGGGAAAAGAAAATATCATGTCTACTATACGCTGATGACCTGGTACTGATATCAGAATCAAACCAGATGGTCTTCAGTCTTCCTTAAATAACTTGATAAATATTGTAAATACTGGAATCTACAAGTAAATATAAGAAACGAATGTTATGATTTTCATAAATCTGGTAGACTAATACATAAGGAGAAGTTCTTTATAGGTAATAACCTTGTTACGATAGCTCCAGAGTATAATATTTAGGACTTCTATTTAAACCTTCGGGAACCTTCTCCATGCGGTAAATAACTTGACGAACAAAGCCAAAAAAGCGATGTTCTCACTAAGAAGCACGTTAGCAAGCGATCGTCTATTAATCCTACCCAACTTGAAGCTATTTGACAGCTGCATCAAACCAATTGCGTTATACTGCTCTGAAATTTGGATAATGGACACCATCAAGACCTCAAAAGGGGGAATAGAAAAGAGATTCAACTCTGTCACACTGAGAAAATGCATATAAAGTATTTAAAGAACATGATCGAGCTAAACAGAGGAGCAGTTAACAATGCTATACTATCGGAACTAGGACGATACCCATTATATTATACACAGCTTAAAATTAATGATTGGCTTTTGGCTGCATATCCTGAACTCAAAACCAATAGCCTAATAAAGATTGCATACAAGGCAACATGTTAATTACAAATGGTTTTTGCAAACAGCTAGAAGTATTTCTGAAAGATATCGGTTTTCATCAGTATGGATAATCAAAATACATTCTCAAAACGACAGCTTACAAAATCTATTGGCAATAAACTTCAAGAACAATATATCAGACATTGGAAGAGAACTTTAGACGAAAACAGCGAGGTGTTTTGTAGCAAACTTAGAACATATAAGGACTTAAAACATGCATACCATCTTGAAAAATATCTTTTGTTAGACATCGATAAATCACACATTAAAATTTTTATGAAAATAAGAATTAGTAACAGTAAATTAATGATAGAAACAGGAAGACATAAAAAATTGGAAATACATAAACGCCTATGTCCCATGTGCCAATTAGATGTAGAAACAGAGTTCCATTTATTATATGCTGTCCATACCTTAAACAAGAAAGAGAAAACCTATTCAAAAAGATAAGCGATATAGTGCCCACCTTTAAAGATAAAAACCCACATGAGAATTCTTATATTTATTAAAAACAAACGATTATGATATAACAAAATAAGTGTATCCTCCATTAGTAATATGTATATAGAAAGATTAGGCAGGTTGGAACAAAAATAGTGTAATTAATAGTCATGATAATATATATTTTTACGTATGTGTAATATGCATAATATGTATGCTTACAGATACACTCTAAATTGCAGGGATTTGAAGTGGATCCCGGGGGATTGTGGGTGGGGACCGGTCGATGCCAGTATTTAGATTTGAATCCTGAATATTTGAATTTAGTTTTTTTAGACTTATATTTAAATCGTTAGGATTTGCTCTGAATTCGGGGATCGATTGGTCCCTACCTCGGTCCTTTGGGCTTTGTTTTGGATCCCTGTAGTTTGGAATGTGTTATGTATGTTAAATACATACATCTAAAATATAACATTATTATATATTTCAGTATGTCTGTGAAGGTATGTGTACATGACTATAATATTTAAGCTCAGTTATTGATTTTTGTAAATATGCTTGTATGTTCATTTTGATTTTGTATGTTCAATATGACTTTGTAAGATATCCATTGTTTTTGTTTTCTCTGTGATGATAATCCAAGGTTGTGGATTTTATATCAATAAATTTGAATTTGAATTTGAATTTGAATTTGAATTTGATTTATACATTGGCGGCGATCCCGGGGGCGGGGGGGGGGGACATGTCCGCTCGATTTTTAAAGCTTAACATATCTTTATGTAGTGATTAGCTTGTGAAGCTAATCAAGAGGTAAAATGTATGTCAAATACAATGCTAGAGATCTGAATGTTTAATTATAAGTCAAAATTTTCGGCTCGCGATTTGCGCTCAACATTTTCATTAGTTTCTGCATAATGTGCAAAGTATGCGAATTT
>CALNVZ010000174.1:78169955-78208670 GCA_940671915.1 Paracentrotus lividus | reverse complement strand
CATAATAGCTGATAATCTGAAATACATCATCGATGGTTCCAAAATCATGACTACCCGCCCCGCCGGCTCCGCCCCCCCCCCCCCAGGGTCCCTAGCTCCAGTCCTCCTCCCTCCCCACCTCGTACGTGGCGACCCCGCCGCCGCGGCGATCAACATGATATCATGAGCACGACTGGTTGGTATTGTCAGTGATAATAATATAATAGTATGGTAATAATGATAATAATAATAAAAAAAATGCCATGAATCGGATCCTGGTAGGAGTGAGACGGAAATTTAAAACAAATATTCACCCCCGCCCCCCCCCCCCCGGAAAAAAAAAAAACAGAGCACGAAGGAGAGAGAGAGAGAGAGAGAGAGAGGAGGAGATTATAAAGAAAAGATGAGAGACAGAAGAAAAAAAAAAAGAAAAGAAGAAAGATCGGACGCCCTCGTCTCACGCGTTTCATTTGTGTCTGCTTTTTTTCTATGCGTCTGCTCCTGAACATTGCTTTACCAGAAAATAATGATTACCAGCCAACCCGCAGGTCCGCGTAAAAACGGCTTATTTATCGATGCTCACTTTTTGCCAATTGTGCGTGACCCTCTACTTGACCCGGAAAATTTAATTTTGAAGTTTTCAGTGCAAGCTTTACTTCGCAAATGTAATTATCTTCGCTTAAATTTAATGAAATTTCTTGGCTAGCTTTTTCAATTACACTTTCAGTTAAGGCCTGATTTTTAATTTAATAATCTTTTAAAAAAATACATTATTGGTGAAATGATTGATTTTATTTTGTATTTAATGTTCATTTAGGTTAATATTTTGCGACATTTTAACGTTTTTTTACAAATTTCTATCGACCTAATTTTTTGACTTTTTATGAAAGCCCAAATGACCCAAAACAAAGTTGATGAAAGCAAGTTACTCTATCGATTCGTTTCGAAATACCAGATCTAAGTGGATAAAAAAAGCTTATTATAATGCGGGTCTAGCAGCCAGCACAATGTGCGTGTGCTGTTCATAAAAGCGGCTGTCAAGAAAATCAAGTCCCTTATGCGAGATCAGTCAGAACACTCAATGAGGACAATCGCAGCTTGTGATGCGTCATCAGCAGCTGTTACTCACGGATTTACTAGATTTGTGATTCCGTATGATACCATCTGCTTGATTTGTATGTCAATGGTGATGTTTATCATTCCTTGTGTGTTTGGCGATATAATATTAATAAATATAGATATTTTGTACTTAAATAAACAATTTAACTTCGACTTCTTACTGTTCTCATAGGGGAATTACTGTTGATTTAAACGCCTATCTATAGTTTGGAAATGTTCATTCCCTTATCATTGAAAACGGAGTGCAAGGTAAATGAACTCTCATGCGACTTGGTGTGTTTTTATGTTATATATTTTCACATCAACTAAGCTAGCCCTTATTCAGGGGCCGCGGAGCGCGGGGCTGAACCCCCCCCCTCATTTTTTTTTGGGAGGCGGGTTGTCCCCCTTCCCACAGAGGGAAAATTTTTGAAAATCTGTGTGCTGAAAATTGGCCAGTTTTCTTGCATCCAAAACTATGGTCCCCGGATTTTTTTTATTTTTTTTGGGGTGGGGGGGGGGGTGCAACCCCCCCCTCATAGTCCCGCTCTGTTAAATTTCTCTTAATTCTCGTAAATCCGAAGAGCCTATTAAACTTTGCGTATTCATTCACGTTAAAATCATAATTTATCGAAATAAATCCGTCTTTACATGTTTTGGGGGTCAATTGGGTACAAACGAAATTTTTAAAAACAATTTTGGCGCCCCCTAAGGTCAATTTGGCGCCCCCTTAAAGTAATTTTCCGGGGGCCCGGGCACTGCCCCCCTCATGTTTGACATTCAGTCCAAGAGCATTGACTCTTTGAAATAAAATCAATAATGAGAGTATACTGTATCAACATGAAATTAGCAGCCTATAATGAATTGAAGTACATGGACAAGTAAATAGGAGTTGGATAGTTAAACAATGGCATTCTAATATATCGTCTGTTGGGAGCCATAAGGGCGTTATTGCATCTTATAGATGTTCCGTTGAGAGCCAGAAGGGCGCTATTACTGTACAAAGTGAATGGTAATAGCGCCCTTCTGGCTCCAAACGGAACATCCTTGATCTGCAATAGTGCCCTTCTGGCTCCAAGCCGACGATATAGGTCAAGACTTACTTATTGAAATCTGTCACATTTAAGATCATCCTTTGTACACTTATCATTAACCTAGGAATGAATCTAATGAAGGGGCCAATGAAAACCCTTTGATTAATTTATTTTTAAAGCATTATATGTACTATGATTGTTACAGACCATTATTATCATTTCATCTATATTTACTGCCCAAGCGTCCCTCTTGATATAGACTTGGATTTGTACACTTTCAAGCGTGGTGTTTTTAGTTTTGGTAATCTAAATACTGAAACTTTCAAATATTCAGTTTACTTTGAAAGCAACGATCAGGTGGGGGTGCAAACACCAACCTCTATACATTTGAAACCATATTGACACATGTTAATATATCAGAAAGCAAAAAAAAATCAAACCCGGGATTGAGCCACCCCCCCCCATCCCTTATTTTCAAATCCTGACCACCACAGGAATAAAAAAAAAAAAGAGAAATAAAATATATTACTTACTTAAAATCATTCTACCAATTCATATAATGGTTATTAATATTTAATTTTTATTTAATAACAGCATGTAATATTCTGTGGTTGCTTTTCCTCATATAATCATCGATTAGCATGGAGAAATTTCAGACTAAAAATTCATTCATAATATAGATTCTTTGACAAAGATTACTAGTTAGCCTAAATAATATGAAATATAAATATCATCTAGGAAAGCTGGATTTTATGGAAATATATATCCACAATAATCAATAGCAAGGAAAGTCCCTTAGATCTTCTCTAAAAAGAAAATATAAATTTGTCCAAGAGATTCAAGATTTGCTTTTGTTTGTTTGTTTGTTTGTTTTTTTATTTTTTAATTTTCATTTTGACAAACTGGTTCACGATTGCTTTTGCGTGCATATTAATTGTATCAGTTGTGTGTTGCAAAAAAACAACAACCCTCCATGGTGCTGAGATAATCAACGGTAGGTAGTTATACTGCTGATTAAAAAAAAATTTAAAATTATTTTGAAAATCACAAACATTGTTTACATGGTATGATGATCGTGATTGCTTACATACATACAACATATATTTCCCCCTCATAACAAAGAAGATAATGTTCTTTCTATTGAATGACCCCTGGATGGATGCAAAAAGATTTTGATAATTGCAGCTCCTCTAAGTCATAGCTGTTTTGTGAGCCATGGAAGAGATTATTAAATAATGGTAGTACATGTTTGTTGTGTAGGTTAGCTCTATCCGCCGAAAACCTTACCTCATGGTCTAGGATGAAATCTCTGCTGGGATGAATTTTTTTTCTTCTTGCGTTAAAGAATACCTTGGAAATTTTCCCAAGGAAGTAATCCAAAAAGGATTATTAGGTGAAGTAGCATGCTTCTGTTTGAGGCCAAAAAGAGTAGTCAGAAGGAAAGGAATTCCAAGACTAGAGCGGGACAAATTGTTGGTGGCTGAGACTGAAGATGAAGAAGTTCAGTTTTTTCCTTTCATTGATTTGCATCCATCCCCTCATCAGATCGGGTGTTGTACCTTCTTCCTACCATCACTGTATCATGGATTTCCGTAAATGTTGTATGGTTTGTCTTAGTTGCTGCAGACAGTCCATATGTTCCCTTGAAACAGACTGTTATCCAAGTTGGCTTCCAAACAATGGAGTCTCAACATGTGATGTTCCATGGTGTAGTAACTGGAAAAATCTCTTGAAACAAGAAAAAAATAATAAACATTGAGAAGCGAATCCCTATCATAAATATGATGGTCAGTGCTCATTTCTGTGCACCAGCTTAAAAGTATCGGCTGGGTGTCCGGATTAATAAACAAAAATAAAGGCCAATTTTATCTGAGATCAAGTCAAAATATTGGTTGAATATAGTGCTTTTCAGCATCCATCTTTATTTCTATAATTCTCTAAAACTTAAGAACTTGTGCTAAAAAAAAAAACAAAAAAACTACAAATTCATTGCTTGTAATCATTTCAAATTAGATGTGTTAAAATCCTTGTCCAGACATCCAACCTGTCCAAACGCCTGAACAAATATTGATGATAATAAAAATCATTCAACATAAATTGTTGGCTTTTAATCCCTTGATTAAAAGAAAAAAAATAAAAAAGAAGAAGAAAAGGCTCTACTTTTGTGAGTGTCTGGGACACCCAACCACCCCCCTCCCAATCCTGCTAAGCAATGTCTTTGTTGTATTTTAGTACAAAATTTTAGAAAAGATGATACGAAGTATTCAAGAACAGATATTTTGGGGCATAATGATCCTGAGACAAAAAAACAAACAAACAAACAAAACAGGTCAATTATTAAATATCCAGATCGACAACCAACCCCCATTAGACTAATAACATTCCATTTGTTATTTACATGCAGGATTTTCCATCTTTTACAATAAAAAAAAATAAATAGGTCTAACGTAGATCTGGACTAGTCTACTACAACTAGATCTAGAATTCTAGATCTAGTGATCGATCATAGAGTTAGATCAGTAGACATAGCTGATATCATAGCCCTAAATCTAGGTCTAGAATTCATAAGTATAGAATCTAGACTTAAAGTTAAATGTCTCTGTTTAATGGCATATCAAATACAGATCTAGATTCTATACTCTATACAAATCTAGAGTCCAACATTGTTGTTATGACTCTCGAGTACGAGTCTGGATAAAAGTTTAATGTGTAAACTCAGGGTCAAACACACATTGCATTGAGAAACAACCGACTCAGTCCAACATGATTTGAAGTACATTGGGACCGAACTGAAAATCGAACGACATACCGGCAATCACCCCAAGCGGTGTTAAAAATTAGATTTTTCCTTGCCTTTTTAGCAAAATATCTGTTTTCTCTGTGCAATAGAAGAAAAATACAAAACTTTATTCCAAAATTAATCTAAGTTGTCTCAAAAGGCCCCTTAGCTTTCTTCGTAGCAATGTAAGCAGCAAATTTGAGTTCTATCAGAAATGTTATGTCGTATGACGACTATTACTATCTCGCCAGGCAGCAGCCAGCAACTTTTCGAACGTTGCGAAAACGAACAAAAAGAGGCGGCGTACACTCACAATCATGCAACTCATAGTTTCAACAAATTTTCATTTTAAAATGCATTTAAAACCCTTTTTTAGAAACTTAAAATACCAGCACATATACTTCACCCAACATTTTGACAATCGCTGGACATACGTAACTTTCTACGTCTGCGGGATCGATTAAAATATGTGCGAAATTGCTCTCGCAGGTCGCGAGAGGGCCTGTGATGTCGACTTTAAACCGGTGACCTAGATCTCGATAAAAATCGCGGTTTTGCTCTGATTTGGAGGGGGCTGCGGATTGGTTGATACTGGTTATGAGGTTGGTATAATTCATTAAAAGTGTAAAAACAGTACTTTTTAAATTCAGTATTTCCAATAAAAATGTCATATTTAAATATATTTAACATGGATTATACGAAAATTAATTTTGACTGTAAATTTAGATATAATTTTAAAGATTTTTTTTTTCAAATTATAGAGAAAATAATTCCATCTTGTCATCTTTGTTTTCAATTTTAACCTTCACACGTAGAAATTTGCAATGCACTGATCTGACTGCAAAACAAAATACGTGGACGAGATGCACCGTCAGTATACAACGTCAACACTACAGCCACATACACTGACTGTTCTAGAGATTGGCATGGGAATGAAATAGATATATACTGGTAAGATATAGGCATGCAGTTGTAAGTCTTTAAATCACAATATATCCTCGAATTTGTCTCCTCTCTTCTCGTGTGTGCGCAGTTCTAGAAGTCTAAGTTTATAGGCCTATAATACTAGAAGAGTCGATGGGAGTGTATAGTGCAGTGGCGGCATAGACTAGTGCCAGTGCCAGTTGATTGGAAGGATGTCTCTGCCACTGGTCAGCACTGACGATATGAACGGGAGTGAATATGGCCTGGGCTAGGCTGGAGACTTATTCCAGATTATGATCATTTTGATGTCATGATTGACAATAATGATTGAACATTTTTTAATCGTGACATTGAATGTGAGTTATTCATGTGACGTGACATGATGTCGATGTTGTGAATCGAATAGACGAAATTAGTGAAATCAATAGGGCGCTAGCTCGCTAGTGCAGTTAATCCGCCGCGAGGCTTGCTGCTACGTGAAGGGATAGGGTGGACGGCGACCCCCACGCACTAGGGTTAGGGTAGGGTGGCGTGTAGTGGATACCAAACTGCACTAGCGCCATCAATAGATGTAGACCTAAAATTGCTTGTTCTTCATTCTATTTCTAACTTACAAAAATAAAATGTAATTAGGGTCTAATATTAATCTATTCATATTCTACAGATTTCTGACAACAAAGAAAGGAGGTGCGACAAAAACTTATAACATGGCGTGGGTTTTGAAAGGTGCAGAGAACTTCCTCAACAACTTGGACCAGTCAGCATCAAATGCAATCACTGGGAAAGAAGAGAGGACCAGTCCTGGGCAGAGCCAGTTGATGCATCAAAGTCTTCCAGCAGATTCTAGGCATTTCTCCTCCCCTGCGCCTTCCTCAGTTCAAGCGTCTATGAGCCTGTCGGCAACAGACCTCGCTGGCAGTGCTAATATGAAAAGAACTTCAAGCGAAAGTGCAATATCTTCAGCCTCACCTACACCTGGACAGCAGGCACAGAGATCAAGGACTCCAACAACAACAACAAGTAAAACAAAGAAAGACGATGAGGATGAAAAACTCTTTGAGTTCTTGAACAGTCCATCCACCTCCTCTCAAGAAAGAAGGAAAAAATCTAATGCTGGGAATACAAGTGGACGTCATTCCAGGCAATCAAGCACATCTTCGAATATATCTATAAAGAGTGGTAGGACTGAGAGCAGCAGTGCTACTAATGCTGGTTTTGTGGTCATTCCTCATCAACAGCAAGGTACCTTCTTTAATGAAATGTGTTGGAATTGAAGGGATCAGTCACTAATGAATCAACTAAATAAAGATAGAGGGTAACAAATAATTGTATGATTGGGAGACCATAGTTCGCGCAAATTTCAAAAATTATAGAAAATGCGACATTCAATCAACAGTTTTTCATATTTTACACAAAATCAAACAAAAACTAAAAATACCAAATAAACGGCAAAATTCTAAACTCCGAATCGCCGAACGAAGAAGTGAACTAGGTCAAAGGGTTTTGACGATATCGCGATTTCAAAATTCTATGTCGATCGAAAGATAGCGCATTCTGCTGAAAAAGTCAACAAAACAGTTCCCGCACGGGCGTTTGACAAAGGTTTATCAAGAAATTCCATCAGTCTAAGGAAAGGGAAAATTTTACAGTAAATGTAAGTCAAAATTTCATAGAATTAAATGATCTTATCATCGTACAATTTTGATGATATTAGATCAGAAAATGATGATTTCCAGACCCTTGTCGGGAAGCCTGAATTTTTCGGAACGAACACAGAATTTTCTGATGTTTGGTCAGTAATTTCACAATTTAATACACCGTACCGTGATGACAGATTGATTCTTAAGCAATTTGGGATCCCTCTTTCTGATGGTGCTATCAGATTTTCAAAATATTAATTACTTTTTGAGATATCCGGTGTGCGTGAGGTCACGCGCGAATTATGGTCACACCACCATACATATAAACCCATATCTGATAGGTTCTGAGCACATTTTCTGTGTGTCTATACTGTGTGTTGGCAATTCTAGTCACCAGATGCTTTATGCCTGACTTAAATTTGAACTTGTAATACTTTCCAGAAGTAATAATCTAAGAACTGAGAGCCAGGCAAATTCTGTCACTATGTTGATATACCAGATGCCTCCTGTAAACTTTGTTAGTATGCCTGCACAATAGTTGATGATAATAATAATAATAATGACAATTTATGAAATGCAACATCCATCTCAGAACATCCTCAAGGCAAATACAAATAACAAAATTTGGATGATAAGGATGATTTAGTTGGGGTGACAAAAAAGAAAGAAGCTGTTCTGTCTTAGAATTTGTATTTGTATAGGTAATGTGCTGACCTTTGTTTTTACATCAAACACCAAGTCCATGTTGAGGCAGTCTAATTTTCGGAGCAAATTGAGGCATATTGATTCAGGATCAAAATAGATATTATTAATACGATTTGTTGTGTCACAAAATGTCAGAGATGTAATAATTACCATAACATTGTATGATATTCAGAAGAGCATCCCGAATCAAGTGAGCCAAGCAGTAACGATATCTCACCAGGTGAAGAACCGGCTGAGACAATAGCAGGACCAATCCATAAAGACCCTCAATCACAACAGCTCTCATCACTGGAGTTAGAGAATAAGTTACTCTGTCAAGAGGTATCCTCTCTCAATCATGAGATGACCTCAGCCCTGGAACGCACTAAGAAAGCTAACATTGGTAAGTTGTACCTGAAACTCTGTAATGTACATGTATTCTTAAAGGGCCCTGAAACCAGCGAAATCTGTTTAACGCCCTCTTCTTCCATTTACACGTGAACACAGTTTCCTCCCGCATGCGATGCGTCGTACCAACGTACCACATGTGGTACAAGAGTTGTGTACTGGTGAATGGGAGAAGACGTAGATGCCGTTAACCAGAGTTTGCCAGTTTCAGGGTGCTTTAACAGTTCCCAATACTGGTACTTAAGAATATAACACTGTTGTATCATTGAAAACATTCTGTTTCACATTCCAAGGACTGAATTGACATGGGTCAGCAATACAAGGTAGAATATTGACTTTCAAGAACCACAATGAATTACAGATTCTGTCACTTACTATTTAATAATTGAATTCATGAGTTGTAAACTGTTGTATAGATGAGATCTACCATTACATTAATAATGGTTTATTGTCATTAGACGTTCACATGAATGAAATAGGAAAAATTGGGATGAATATATTGAAAGTATAGTTATTGTACACAACTTGATATTGAGAAGAACCTAACAGAATTAGAATATCATTGTTACATTGTTACTCATACATTTGTCACACCGGTGAAACCAACTCTGACTTGGTATATGGATACAGATAGATCTGGCAAAACTTAATTTTTCCAGTTGAGTCATCGTGTAGATGTTGAACGATTTTGTGTGTTATTTGATATGCCAATTTACTTTATTTTCTTGCAATAGTTCAATTGAAATATATAAAATATATCAAAATACCAATTGGACATAATGTATATGTGTTTCCTAAATCATAGATTGATACAATTAGAATGACACAAATACACTTGAAATGACACAGTTCTATATTGATTTTCTTCCTAGAATTGAACCAACTGAAGGACGAGTTGAAGAGGCGACAGACCCAAATATCAAATTCCGATGCTGTAGTTCGTCAGTTGCGTTTGCATGAGGATGACCTAAACGAAGAGATTAATGCCAAGAACTCCCAGCTAGCTGTGCTTAGAATTAGACTTCAGGAAGCTGATCAAACCATCAAAACAAAACAACATCAAATAGAAAATTTACAAGACGAGAAACAAAGGTAAATAATGATTGATCATTTATCTCTGTTTAAATTTGAATTTCCTTATTATAAGCAAGGCAGCAGTCAATAATTGCACTGTGATCACATCAAAACCTGTTTGCATATGTGCCCAAGTTCATCCTGTTGCTGGAAGACATTCAGGCTATACCTCATGCACAGGCTGAGATTTTTAAAACTATTAAGTACTGATACAACAGATAAGTTAAAACCAGTTAATGTTCAGGATATTACATACTTCTATGGAAGTAATTGTAATTAATTCATTTTTCTGTTTAATCACAAAGTAAGCCAATTTATTTTGATATATAATTGATGTTTCTTGTTTATATCTTATATTCATTATGTAATATTTCTTATGTTTACTTTGTAAAGCGCTTTGAAACAATATGTATAAAGCGCTATATAAATGTTAATTATTATTATTATTATTATTATTAACATACAGAATCATATCCAGTGGCCTACCTAGCCTGATTAGACACAATGAATACGGGGGGCGCACTATTATGCACAAACAATAGTGCGCCCCCAGTATTCATTGTGTCTTATCAGGCTAGGTACGCCACTGATATCAGTTACCATACATGTATATGAAGTAAATGAACAATTTTTCATCATGAAAATTCTCTAATGTCTGTTGACAAGAATTAAAAAAAAAAATGTATTGAAATGAGCCTGGAGAATTGTGAGTAAAATCTGTATTGTTCAAAGAGACAAAACAAATTTCAGAAATAGTACATCGAAGTATGTTGTTTTAAAGTTTATATTCATTAAATTGCTGTTGGGAGCATGTTCCCCTGTACTGTTTTAAGTTGGATATAAAAAACTACTAGGCATTTTTTTATCTTCTCCTTTGTGTGTGTTTTATATTGTTTGGCTTATTTTGAGAGATATCTATGTTGTTGTTGGATATAGGATACTGCGAGATCACAGTGATTCTAGTGGAATGCAAAGTCATGCATTGGACTCTATCAACGATAAACTAATGGAATCTGAACAGGCCTTGAAAAGAGAACATGAATCTTACAGATTGGCTCAAGTAAGTATTTGAAACTTCAAAATTGATAATGATAGATCACTTTAAGGAGACCATCTGAATAGATTTTGGAGATTGTAAGTCAAAGGTCAAGGATTAAAGAGGTCAACTGATTTAATTCAAGATATTTGCCTCACCAAGATATCTCGAGAAACACTTGTGAACCTCAAACTTGATGATAGCACATTGTATGTATCACTGTCCATAGGAAGATGATCTGATTGGCTATTTTTAATGCATAGGTCAAAGGTTTAGGGTTATACAGTGCGTCCGAGAAAAAAGTATACCCAACTTTGAGAGCCTCATATTAAAATATTTTAGCTTGTGTGACCTTGAAATATATGTCATGATGAACAGCAACTCATATTCTTTTCAATGATACCAAACTTATACCTGTGTTGTGACGGATGACTAAGCAGTTGGGCTTTAAAAAACAAGCGTAGAAAGTGCCCTGTCCCAAGTTTAAGCAAAAGCAGCCCTTGAATTTCAATAGATCAAGTAATCTTTTGTGCCTAATGAATGGACTCAGGAAGGCTGACCTCAAACAAACAATGAATGATCAGAAAGCCAGGGCTGCTTCTCAGACAACTTGGTACAGATCACTTTTTACCAATGTTTTTAAACACTCGAGTGTTCAGTCATCCATGACAGTATCGGTATGATTTTGGTATCATTAGATAGAATATGAGTTAATCTTTGTCATGGAATTAAAATTAATTACACATAAGACATACAATTTCAATATGAGGCTCTCAAAGTTGGGTATACTTTTATCTGGGACGCACTGTATTGTTTAACTCCTGAAATTCCAGGTATTGGCCTCATCATGTAATGTCAAGAACTGCTCTAGATATGAACTTAAAACTTGATGACAGTATGTATCACTTTGAGAAGACCATCTGGATAGATTTTGGAGAATGTAGGTCAAAGGTCAAGTGTCACAGAGGTCAACTCATGAAATACCTGGTATTGACCTTATTATAAGGATATCTGAATAACCACTTGAGATATAAACCTACATGTATGATGAGATCACCGTAGAGGAAACAATCAGATCAGTTTTTGAATTATGAGGTAAAAGGTCAAGTGCTTAAGGTTACAAAAATCAATAAGGATGGAGATATATACATGTACATGTAGGAGACAGAGTTTCATTTGTCTTTTTTTCCCAACTCATCAAAAACATACCACATACTACGTACAGTATGTCGATGTCAGCGATGTGTAAAATTTAGAATCAACCATGGCTGTCTTGATGAATGTTGAAGGCAAAATCACCCTATACCAAAAGTTACAAGTTTATGAGTCACCACATATTTGTATGAAGAAACAAATTATTAATTTTGTTTGGTATTCAAATTATACATCCAAGTGTTAATTTGTATTGCTGTATTATTAATAATTTAAGATTGTCACTTCCACAGAGCTTTGTATATTTTCACTTCTGAATGATAACATTTTCCTTAATTCTAGACCGAATTTATGGAAAGACAAGGCAGGATTGAAATGGAGCAGCGCACTCTAACAGAGACGCTGTCAGCAACTCAGAAGAAACTTGCCGATGAAAAAGGTACATAATTCTCACACATTCAAAGAAAATTTTAATATTTGGAGACGTACATGACTCTTAAAATTAATAAAGCTAAATGAGTGAATGATGGGGAAAGAATTGTGCAAAAAAAAAAATTCAACCCAAACTCCATTTTATATGAAACGTCAAGCAAAAATGTGCCAGTAACTGACATTACATTTTTTTTGTCACGTCAGTTACTAACACATTTTTGCTTACCGTTTGGTAATAAATGCAGTGTGAGGGAGTTTTTGTCTTTGCACAATTTTTCCCCATATCATTAACTTTATAGATATTATTTTGAAATCCCGTGTACTCTTATTTATGTAACTACAATACAAACAATCTAGAAAACATTGTGTTTTTGTAATGTCAGTAACCATGGAATCGCCTATGTCAATTGTTTTCTTCCCATTTCAGTCCATTCCAAAGAGCTATCTGAATAACTGAGAATGATAAATGGTGCTCTTGATATTATCTAGATTAAATTGAATCATAATTCAATTTAGTATAATCTGATCATAATTGGTTCTATTTGTTTTCTTTCCATCCTAGTCCATTCAAAAGAACTATCTGAACAACTGAGAACAATAAAGAATGGTGCTGAAGAAGCTAAGCAAGAACTGGCTGACTACAAACAAAAAGCTACAAGAATTCTTCAGGTTAGTCTTGCCCTGCGACACAGGTTATTTTGTAAATGTTTAATGCATTATGATGTTGGAGACAAGCTGATTTGGCATTTCCCATAGAATATATTTGTGCTCAGTCCACAATGGGCTAAAAAAATTAATCTATCATTGTCATTGTCTTGATTTTGAGAGATCAGCACTTGTTTCATACAGACTAAAAGAACTCCAAACTAGGAGAAAATGTTATACAGACTTTCCAATCTAATATTGCATCATAATTACTATATAACATCTAAAGACAAGGTGATTTCCAGTCTGAAGAAAAGAGCAGCAAGGTTCAAAGGGTCTGCAGTCGTTTCATACAAGCTAAAAGAACTCCAGACCAGAAGAGAATATTATACTTTGCACTTTTGATATTCCATTATTATTTTGTTTAGTCTAAAGACAGGTTGATTGCCAGTCTGAAAGAAGGAGCAGAAGCCATTGAAGGATCAACTGATGTGTCCTATGAACTAGAACTCCAAATTAGGAGAGAATGTTATCCATACTCTGCATTTTAATATTGCATTATTATTTCATTTAGTCCAAAGACAAGTTGATTGCCAGTCTGAAGGAAGGAGCAGAGGGCATTGAAGGATCAACAGCTGTGTCCTATGAACTAGAAGAACTCAAGAATGAGAGAGATATGCTGAGAGAAGAGCTTCAGCAAACTACTATGAAGATAGAGCAACTCAAAATGGATCTTCAGGTAAGGTTTTCACAATATTTGAGATCTTTTTAAGAATAATTATGATAGTATACTTCTTAATATTTTACTCAATAACCTAGTTCATATAAAGAAAACCCCAATATTTTTTACGCATATCGGCTAGCATCTTATTGTTACCCTTGTTCCTATACACCACAAAAAAAAGCAATAATACAGCAATATTTTAGTATTTTGATATTAATGCGTTTGAAATATATTTGATTGTATATTTTTAATGTATGTTTGATATAGATTTGATATATATTTGATATTCCTTTGATATATCAGGAGGTAGAATCCCTGCAGCAGATGGAGTCTGAGAGCATGCAGGAGCAGTTGAGGGATCTAGAAGATCAAGTGAGTCATGGCCGTCACGGTTTGAGAGAGACGGAAGCTGACCTAGCTAGGAAGTGTGATTATATATGTTTAACGTATGTTTGATATATGTTTTAATCTATGTTTGATATATGTGTTTAATATATATCAGGAGGTAGAATCCCTGCAGCAGATGGAGTCTGAGAGCATGCAGGAGCAGTTGAGGGATCTAGAAGATCAAGTGAGCCAGGGGCGTCAGGGTTTGAGAGAGACGGAAGCTGACCTAGCTAGGAAGTGTGAGGAACTTAGGTACTCTGAAGAAGAGATGCATAGACAAAGACTGGATCTTCAGGGAAAGGTCAAGGACAGAGAGGATGAAATTCAACGCCTACGAAATCAGGTACGAAGTTATTGATGACATTTTATTTCTGCTTAGTGCCACTCCAGTCTATTCTCTTTATAATAAGGTTCTTGGGACAAAGTCTATTTCCTTCTTCCAACGCACTAGTATTATACTGAATGCATACATGTAGGCACATAGACATGTTGACAAGTTTTAACTCGGATAGAGAGATTGCCTCATTATGACAGATTCTTGTTATAACAGGAGGGGACTGTAGTTTTGATAGTAGAATGACATGTGATGGATATATAAATGCATGGTACATTATGCATTATTTGAATAAACATGTATTTATGGTCACCATGACTAGGTACAGTGATGTTAAAAAGTTTTGTGAGGCTTTAAAAACAATTTGTATGCCATTGTGCCCCAAAATACAATAATTATTTTATGTATGTTTATTTTGTTGTCAGTTGAAAGCAAAGAGCCTGAGTAGTTCTTCTGAGAGTGAACTTGAGGGTCGTCTTCATGCCTTAACAGAGAGCCTTATTCAGAAGCAAACAATGCTGGAGACACTGAGCAGTGAGAAGAACTCACTCGGACATCAACTAGAAAGGTTACAGGTATGTATAAGAACATTTAATTGCTGTTGTTTTTTTAAAAATTGTTTAAAGGGCTGTTCTTAAAGGAGGTTTGCAAATGCCTCCTTGGTTAGAGAGTTTGCGCAGTGAACTTTTCTTGTAATTTTAAATACAATGTATGTGCCATGCTTTGCCATAGAGAGTACTCAATGTGCATAAAAAAATAAATATGAAGTATGGCATCACTATGCAAATTTTCTCACTGATAGTGTAAGGTATTTTTGACGAAACAAGCCTCCTCATATCATTGTACATCCCTTAACCCTAAAAAGGCCGGGTTATTTTTGCCATCTCACAGCCGGGGGGGGGGGCTCATTAGGCCCCCCCTTCAGATCTCGGCCGCCGATCGCGCTATCGCCGCAAAAATTTGCACGATAGTAGTGTGCGATGTAATCTACAAGACTGTATAGTTCGTTTTTCCAAAATAATGTCTTTTTAATTTATATTAATTAATTATGCTAATTTATGCATGAAATCATACTTTTTGCTCTAAATCATTAAATAAGGCTCCTAGAATGCCAATTCTTGGTGTAAATATTCTTTGTAGCATTCCTAACAATTGTACATGAAAAAAATTCCGGTATCTAATTCAATTTCTTATGTATTTTATTGTTTTGGGAATTTCTTATGTATTTCTTTGTTTTTCGACTTATGTATTTTATTGTTTTTTTGTTCAGAATACTTTGGTCATTGATTATCTCTATTGATTACAGCAATATCAACTAAAATAATGGCCAACAACCCTATTTTAAATACAGAAATGTGATTTTAGCATGAAAAGCCATTTCCCATATGTTTTGTACACAAATACAGAAAATCTCTGGTTTTTGAGTCTGCGCAGCATTACATAATGTTGTGCAACTTCCTAACCGTACGCTCAATTTTTTTCAAAATAGTTTTAAAAGTTGCGTAAGATGTTAGAGAAAAAAGTCACAAATGCGCGGAGCGCGAAATTTTTTTTCAGCGACATGACCGCGCGAAATGTCGGGGGGGGCTGATTAGGCCCCCCCCCGGCCCTTTTAGGGTTAAGTGTTATGCCTAAGCCAATGGAATTGTGAAACCAGTGACAATGGTTAGAATTATTCCCAATCATAGATATATTGACTGATTTACTCAGGTAATTTCTTTTTCTTTGGTGATGTAAAAACTTGTGGCCTCACCGCAACAGGCCTGGCACAGTTGCACTGAGAGAGATTCGTCGCTACCAGAATAGCCATAACCTGCACCTCCTTTAACGCTAGTTCAAGATACTTTTTTTGAGGGTCTGCTTATTTTGCTGGAGAAAATGGAATGCCTAACACTATCTCACGGTCCTGTTGCGCAGGTCATGGATTATCCAAGGTGGGGGATGTGAAAACCCTGCTATTCAAGGTTGGCTGAATAAAGAAGTCACATGGATCTAGATCATGTGACCTGGCTTCAGACAAAATTTTGTATTTATTGAATACCCTGTTAAAATGAACATTCATATCAATCATCCTTCGAGGAGGTGGTGCTCCATCTCAAGCTCACCTGATTCTTTTGAATCTTCCTTCGCGGTGTACATAGTATTTATCAAGCTGTTGAATGATCTCTTCATTTATGAGTCATAGATATTGTTTTCCGTCGAACACAGAACCTTGTCCAGACGGATACCTTCTCGCGACTGATGTTCATATTGTAGCGGAACGTTGGATCGTTGTGGTTAGTAACTTTAACATTCATGAAGAAGGATACTTCATCTCTGATAATGGGGCCTTCGGGAAACCTTGGGCCACGATCCAGCAGCCATTGTGGCTATCCAAGTCGTTTAGGCATGTCTGCTTTAAGAAGTTGGTGCTGGATGTGCATCTTGTACGGGTACCTCTGAATATCCAGTCAGATGATCGTGTAGACTGAAGACCTTGTCAGCCCAAGTTCATTTCTCCTTGTGTAGACACAAGGATTTGAGTTGAAATGAAATTGAACTGGATATATTTATTGTCCATTGGAAATTCATTTCACATCAAATTCACAGATACTACAATTAAAAATATAATATTCATTGAGAAAATACATTACATTTACAATAGAATATACAAATTAATTGATCACTGACACTGAAAAATCTTACGTTACTGTAGTTATAGTCATTATTATCGTACAACTTTGACTCACTTGGAATATCGAAATTCCAGTAAAAACGAAAATGAGTGAAGTTGAGATAAGGAAGGAATTTTTTTTTGTTTACTTGCTGTTGAATGGTCGCGATGGTTTTGTCCGTCTGGACTGACTTCGGTGTCCCAGAGCACCCTTTGTTTCAGCTTTTTCTTCTTCCGGTTGAAGTGCTGCTTCAAAAATGCTGAAGATAAACGCTCTGTAGTTATGTGTGTGAGTGGAGCCTTACTTTTGTGCCTTTGGTGCAGGTGCATATATATATACACGTGAAATAAAAACAGTCATGCTGACATTACAGGGCCTGCATCCCACTCAAGTAGGCCCTGAAGGCATTAAGAGAGGGAGATTGTGCTGGGTCCTGTGGGAGGTTGTTCCAGTCCTTGCAAGTTCTTGGGAAGAAGGACAAGGCATAGGCTTGAGTCTTGCAGTTCACTGTCCTGAAGCAAGATCCATGTCCTCTTGTAGTACTAGATGACAATTTCTGAAGGAAGGACTGCCAGGCATATTTCGACCAAGTTGAATCGTATGCGGAACAGCATGGCGAGGCGGCTGTTACTGCGTCTGATGAGCAATGACGGCCACTTCAGAATATTGAGTATGGCTGTCACACTGGAGGTCTGAGTGTAGTCACCAGTGACATAGCGGGCACACCTTTGTTGGACCATTTCGATCCTGTCGACATTCCTCTGAGTGTGTGGATCCCATGCTGTTGCAGCATATTCCACCACCTGTCCAACATGTGAAGTATGTGGCCTGCTTTATCCGCTATTATCTGCTATATGAAGTTGTAACGCAAGAAGGCAGTGACAGAGTTTGACTTCTTGACTGTTGTATCAACATGAGTATTGAAGTTGAGCTTCTGGTCGATGTGGGCACCAAGATACTTAGCAGCATTCACTAGTTGTAGGGTGTGGCCATGAATGTTATAAAGGCCAAGAATCTGCTTCCTCTTGTTGGTGACTCACAAAGTCTGGCACTTGGAAGGGTGAAATTCCATCCGCCACTTTCTCTCCCATTCCTGCAGCTGGTCTGTGCAGTCTTCGGCTGATCTCATGCGCCTGTATAACATACAATCATCAGCGAAGAGACGAGTTGTAGAGTGCTTGAGTTGTCCGGCAGGTCGATGATATAAATCAGGAACAACAGCGGGCCAAGCGTGCTACCTTGGGGCACTCCAGATGTGATCCTCGTCTCATGACTGAACTGTCCCTCCAGTATGACTTGTTGTGTATGGCCGCTCAGGAAGCTTTCAATCCATGTGAGGGTAGTACCACGTATGCCATAGTGGTCAGCCTTCAGCAAAAGTCGTCGATGGGAAACTTTATTGAATGCTTTGGCGAAGTCCAGGAGGATGCAGTCGATCTGCTCCTTGTCGTCTAGCCCTTTTGCAAGGTCATAGTTGGCAAGGATGAGTTGTGTGTCGCATGATCTTCGCTTCCTGAATCCATGCTGTGAGTCTGACAAGAGGCTATGGTTGATAAGGTGATGTATGACAGCACAATGCACTATGTGTTCACACAGTTTTGATAGGATTGCTGTCAGTGATATAGGCCTGTAGTTCCCTGGAGACGACTTGCACCCTTTCTTGTGTATCGGAACAACATGTGCCTTCATTTCTTCATTTTCTGATGTTTCTCCAGATGGTTGACCTTGATGGAAAATTTCAATCAGTAAATGACAATATGGCCTGGTTGGTGTTTGGTATTCTTGTTGGCTTACAGATGGCAGGGCCGAGTCTGTAAAGTATTGTTGTTAGCATTTCTGCTATATCATCTCCTTGGTAGCTTTGTCCTTCATACTCAAGAAGTTCTGTTTGGGATTTTGTCCTCTTGTTGGTCTCAATTTGCTGCAGGCTCCGAGTGCTTTTCCATTAGGTGACAAGTACAACTCTTTTCTTTATGGTATGCTGCATGGTCAGACCAGCAAGTGAAGGAACTCATGTTTATATCTGTATTCACTGACATTGATAAATTTGGTGAAGGAGACATATGAAAGCATATTAAAAAAATGCTAATGAACCATACCTTTCATTTATCTGTAAAATTCTTTAACCCGTATTCTGCACAAACTTATTTTTACATTTTATTTCAAACTCTTGTTGCTCTTCTATGCGGAACTCTTTTGTATTATATTATGTACCTAAACTAAAATAAAGAGGAAAAAATTATTTTTCCAAGGATGCATATATTGTACCATGAATTATTTGCTATTACAGAGAAAAATAACTGACCATTTGGGTTCCGCTTTTTGTGGGACACACTGTATACGTTCACTTTAATTTTGATTTTTTTTTTCCCCATTGAATTTACCTGCCACTCTGTACAACATTCATAAAGGAATACCCTGTTCTTCCAAATTTTCCTGGTTAAAGATGAAAAACTGATTAAGACTACACTCTTAAAATATACTGTGCTTAATGCTCACCCGTTTTTGCTGGGGTCCCCTCAATTTACTATTAATTTTGATTATTACGTTCTTTTTCCAGAGGCAATATCAAGAGGTGCAGGCCACAGCAAGAGTTACACCGACACACACTGTAAACATGGCATCGTATGAAGAAGAGGAAGGTATGTTGAGCCATTTACTTCAGTATTTGCTGATCCTGAGTATGTGCAATGGAATTGTTTTGTAGAAGAAAAATTGTCATTTTCTCCAAAAATATCACAAGAATTTTTAGAGAGCATACCTACTGTTACTCCCAAATGAGTCAGATTATTTGCATACTCTCCATATGAAAAAAAAAGAAAGAAAAAAGGTTGTTTGTTTCATCAGAAATTGTCTTTTTACAAAGAAATCTTGTTTTGTTCATGCTCATTATAATTAATAGGAGTGGACTGTTTATCATATCTTGTGTGTTTGGGTAGCTGTTACGAGATAAAGATTACCCCTGTTGAATTGAATTGAATTTATTTTTCCACGGAAAACTTACATCAGCCAAACAAGACTGCTTTTCAGCAAGTCCGTGATAGACTTCAGATGATGAAGAAAGAAGCCAGCATCATTGATAAGTTATGTATCAGGTTAAGCATCTTCCTCTAACCCTAATAAGAATGGGGGGGGGGGGGGGCTGATTGAGTCCCCTCAACATTTTTTGCAATAACTTCGCAATGCAAAAAACAAAAATCGCCAAGACTTTATGAATTTTTTCTTTCAAGTCACACGCAACTTTTGAGACCAAATTTGCGACGCTGGGGTACCCGGTTCGAGAGTGACGCAAAAGTTTGTACCCGTGCGTCAGACCGAAAGTTGCTCAAAAATATGATTTCGTGTACAAATCATATGCAAATTGTGTTTCTGGCCGACATTCATAAATGTATCATTATTTTTTTCTTTTACTGATGAAATTCAATTAATTTTATGTTGTTTATGATTTAAATGGTTTCACTGATTATTTGCATTGAAAAAACAATAAAAAACAAAAAGTCAAAAAACAAAGAAATACATAAGAAATTTTAAAAACAAAAGAATATATTAAAAATAATTTGATGCAGAATTTTTTTTGAAATACATTTCATCAGAGTCATACTAAGAGTCTGTAAAACAAAAATCAGTGATGAGGCTTTTTGGAGAATATGACTCATTAGTTTTGTAGATGATGCCATGGGTAACATGCGTGCCAATTTTTAACGGCCGAGATCTTGGGAGGGGGGGGGGGGCCTGATTCAGCCCCCCAATCATGTTAGGTGTCAAAATAGCCCAGTCTTTTTAGGGTTAAGAGATATTAAGTATAGTATTGTTTGTTTGTTTGTTTTGGTAGCAGGTACGAGACAAAGATTACCCCTCTTCATGCAAGAGACCCCTTCAGATGGTGGTATGACAAGGAAAGTAAAGCAAGCCGCCAGCACCATTGATAAGTTCAGTATCAGGCTAGGTGTCTTCCTAAGGAGATATCCCATCGCAAGGCTCTTTGTCATATGCTATATGGTAAGTATCTTATTACTTATGTTTGCTTTGATATGCATATCTTTCTTTACACATGAATCATGATACACAGCACGTAAGTGGACCTAGTTAGCTACCTGTGCAAAGGAATGGTTACATTATGTAAAGTAATGAAATTTACATAAAATATATAAACTCCATAAATATTAAGCTAATAATACTATATGAATTGACGAGATAGGTATAAGATACAGAAATTTATGAGAAAAAGATGAGTCTTTGTGGTTCAGAAGAGCATAAAACACACTCAATTTATTACAGCCCCTTACTAAACGAAATTATTCACTATCATCTAACTTTAAGGCCCTATATATTTTAATAGAAATTGTGTCAAACTACATTACTCTCCAGCCATAACACAAATAGGGGTTGATGCTGGACCCAAGATGCCAGGATAAGAGAGGCCGGATCTTATAGCTTATAGCTTAGGAAATGGTTGTTAGACCTAATTGTTTAGGAGCTTCATAGGAAGGTGGTTTAATAATTATTTCCAAAGTTGTGTATGCAATATTTTCAGTCCAACTTTCAAACATGTGTTTGATATAACCAGACTTTGTTGGAACGTGGTAATTGGCTTGTGATAATAGGAGTGGCCTGTATCAGTATTTAAAGTTTATGAATGTTTTTTTTAATGATTTTTTCTCTTCTAGTTCTTGCTGCATCTGTGGGTGATGATTGTCCTGTTGACGTACTCACCTGAGATCCACGGCAAGGAATTCCATGATGTTCATCCTAAAGCTCCTTGACCGACTGTCCCCTCCGTGATGCTGATCCTAAAGCTCCCTGACCAAACATCCTCTCTGTGATGCTAATCTCATTTGGGAATTGCTGTCTGGCCTTATAACCACTTGGTCATGTCCAATTTGGTCTGTTCCTCTTCAGTCTGCACTGGGCCCGTCTTCTATATTCATATGGTCAAATTTTTATTGTTTATCCTAAGATGCCATGACCATTTGGGCTCACATTAACTTACTGAATAAGTGATTATATTTACAGTGGATTTATTTTCGCAAGTCATTCTTCTCAAACATTTCCATTTACATTTGTGGCTATAGTAATGAAAAAATCACATAAGTCGCAAAATTAAGATCTCGCGAATTTCCCCATCTAGTCCAAAATCATGAAAATATCTATGTGACATTATTGGCTTTACCGGTAAACTCCAATTTGGTCAAATTGCTTATTTATTGAAATGAATGGTGTTGTGGTAATTGCTTGAAGACTAAATGGGTATTATACCATATGGATAGTAGGCAGGCATTGTGTAAACAAATTTAATGAGACAAATTGGGTGTGCACCAATTAGACAAGTTGATTGAAGACCAAATGGCAAGTGGATTCCAGTACACATAACATTGCATTTTTGCAAAGACAATCTTTTCTTCATAAAAGTGTACCATAACACCAGCAAATTTCATATATATGAGCAGGAATGTTCAATGATATTTCACTCAAAGCCAAATTACCAAATTAGGGCAGAGGCAGTGAAACTCTAGGTGTCAATTCACATGTAATTATCTTGTAATACATGTTAATTCCACATACTACTTGTTTCATTTTCTTTTGCCTCTGTTCTGTGTTGAAACAGTTTACCATCTTTATTCACGATGCTATGTTCAGTCATATCTTCAACTTGTACAGATATTTATCAGAAGTTTGAGTAGCATATCTCAGTGATGTGAAAGGTGTATTCTGCCCTAATAAGAAAGAAAAAAGCAAGTTGTATTTGAAAATTAAATAATAATTGGAAACACACCTAAAAGAAAGAAGTGATTTGGAAAATAGACAAAAATTGCATTGAGAATTTCAATAGGAACTTTTATTCTTGTCTTTGAAAAGATTCATGTCTTTTGTAACAATTAAAATCCGATTGTCTCAGACCAAATGGCAATTAGTCTAATTGAACATTATACTGAATGGCTATTTGTCTTAATGGTAATTAATGTAGTGATAAATAGATAACAATATGATTATTAGACTATGGAAGATGGGTTTGGAAAAGACCAATTGGGAACTGGATATATTGGTTGTAGTTATTGACGTAGTAATTAAACACACTCAGGCCCGTAACTAGGGGAGGGTTCGGGGGGTTCGAACGAACCCCCCCGCTGGCGAACAAAGGTCCGCTTGACCAAAAAAAAAAAAAAAATTAAATGGATAAACGTTTTTTTTTTTAATTTTATTTGGGACAGATCAAACAGAGTTTAGTCTACCCCTAAGCTAATGTATGGTATTGTTCTTGAGGGCCGAAGGCAAAAAAAAAATTCAACATCTATATTGGTTGTAGTTATTGACGTAGGAAATTAAAAACTCAGGCCCGTAACTAGGGGGGTTCGGGGGTTCGAACGAACCCCTCTGGCGAACAAAGGTCCGCTTGACCAAAAAAAAAAAAAAATTAAATGGATAAAACGGTGTTTTTTTCAATTATTTATTTGGGACAGATCAAACGAGTTTTAGTCTACCCTCATAAGCTAATGTATGGTACTGTTCTTGAGGGCCGAAGGCAAAAAATAAATTCAACATCTATCTCCCCCCCCCCCACTTATCGCCGCGACAGCATGACGTGAAAATTTTTGGATGTACGTTTTTGCTCGCCGGCGTAACGTGAAAAATTTCATGTACCTTTTGTCCACTTTTGCAGATTTCGAACCCTCCCGTAAAAATCCTAGTTACGGGCCTGCACACTCCATGCTCAAATCTTTCCATTTGATTAATTCATGTCCTAATAATTCCTTGAATTTTATGTTAGAGATAAATTTGTGTTGTAGCAGGTCAACATTTATGTGAATGTGAACCATTTCTATCATATTAAATATTTTTATTTACTTTATATTGTGCTTTACTTGTCTCATATCAATCATGTTGATATGATATTATAATAACTGCAACAGTTGTTTGTGTTTCATCCTATTTCTCTGAGAGAGGTTGTTTTGTTTTGTTTTTGTTTTTGTTTTTTTGTTAAGTTTAAATTGTGAACGTTTTTTTTTTCTTTTTGATATTGATTTTATTCTTGCCATTATCAGTATCTTTGTTTGAAAATTCTTCTTTTTCCGCATGAAAGGAACCCAAATTCTCGCTTTAAATGTTATTTGGTTAGCATAAAAGAAAATATGAATTACTTGAGGCCTTTGATATACTGATAATATATGTACATTTAAATAAATGTATTTATTTACTATGTAGCAGATTTTTACAATTTTGTCATAAGCATAAAAGCAAGTAATTGTTTTAATTAGAATTTTGTTCATGCATTTTCTTATGATAGTATGACAATTTGTGTTATTGTTATACAATTGTAACTTTTATCATTTGGAAACAGAATAAGTGATTATTGATTAGAATTCAATTGAAGAGTAAATTTATAAGAGAAATCTTAACAAAATCAATTCCTTCTTTGTGTGTGAAATATTTGAAATAAACAAATCCTGAAAAGGTTAATGGGTCAGTGGGACAACCAAAACCATGATAAAATTTTAGAATTTTACTAGAATAAGACAACTCAAGGCTAGACATACCTTTTCTAAACCACAGTTTTGCATAGAGGTATTGTGTCTTTTCTACATGCCAAATAGATTTCCAGTAGGCATAGAATTTAGACTTTGAATCTTCATTACATTTGCATGCAGGGACATATTCTCCTCTAGTAGGTAAATTATATATCAAAGAGGTGTCAGAGTGAATGATGAAATGTAAAGTGATTTATAGAAATGTAGTTGGATTATGTATGAGGCATTATATAAATCCAACATATTATTCATGTCGAATTAAATAGCATGTTGATTGCAGATTTTATTTTCAATATAATTGTTTAGCATCAGTTTTCATCTAAATCCTTTAATACACTAGAATTTTATTATATGATGAGAGCTGTAAATACTGAAGAATTGCAGAATTGATGTAGAAATAAAGAAATATAAAAATGCAAATCTTCCTTTCTACACAAAGACAACCAGACCATTTTTACTTGAAAATGTTAAATGGGAAAGACATGAGAGAAATCACTTTATTTGAATGACTCATAAAATCAAAACCAAATTTATTTTGAGTGTACTTATGTCTCCATTGAAATTAGGGCAAATTCTCTCTTACTATTTTACAATAAACTGAAATTTTGTTACATTTACATTAATACATATGTGTATTATATTCAGACTAATGTTTGCTTCTATAAATAGATTTAGAGTATAATTATGTACAAATGTAAATAAAGAGACAAAGCATAAACTATAACATTGACTGCATTCATTCATGAATTTATTGATGTTTTAAAATGATTACAATATGTAATGCATGCCATCATGGTTTTCATGGTTCAGATACAAGACAAGATTCATTTCTTGAATGATAAATGTAAAAGTAGCACAGAGAGGACTTAATTGGGACTTCCGATAGAAACATACCATGTTTGTTGGATTCATTAAAATTGCACAATTTCACGGATATGTTTATTAGAAGACATTTCAATTTTTAAATGATAGGGTCAAATATTGTCATAAAAGATAAATTTTGATGTTTTGAAGTTGTCATATAGTATAATAATGAAATTGAGTATATAAGATGGATATAAGTACAATGTACAGGTAAACTGATTCTTTAAAACTTGCCATCATATAGGTTCATATACGTAATACTAATTTGTTTTCCAAGTCATCTACAAGTATATGTCCCCTTATGGCTATATACAGTTATATTTGTACATTTTCTTATAAAACTGACAGAAAACACAGATGGTTTCTCACAATACACATTTAACACGGTTTGCATATTATCCAAATAACCCCTGGAATGAATTGGAGAATTTAAGTAAATACAACATGAACTGGTTATACAAATATGCGATTTTTGTGTATATGGGGGTCAAATATATTGAATTAATCCTTCCGACAAACTAAATTAAAGGGATATAATTGTGGTGTATGTGAGGTAGGGAACACCGCTCAGTTTATTCTCTTTACATGCATACACATGTCGAATCTTGGTAATAAAAATTTGGTTAATCCACAGCCTTTTCATGGTACTAACAAACGCTGTGTAAGTATGTGAACGTTTAGGGGAAGCGAACATAAATTGTATAATACTCCCCATGTTGAAACTTTGGTACAGTATCCAAACTGATAGTTTCTATGTTTTTTTTCCATATATAAACTGTTTACAGGGACCCTACCAATCCTTAACATTTATGATGGAATTGAACTGCAATGCTCCCATTTTTATTGTTCCATCTAGTCTTAAAATGTTATCAAATTCTGTCAATCAAACTAGCATGACCTCATTAATTATGGAAAAATATTGGGTATCTGTTCCTACATGTATTATAATCATGTATGATATTATAACAAATTCAAAGGGATGAAATTTCTTAGACATCATGGATGCTATTGTACAATATCTATCATCAGGTAGCTACAATGTACTTCTAGAAGCTGGCTAATTACAACTGTATATCATGGAAACAAATAAATACCAACCACCCATCAAAACTACACTCAAAGCCAATATCTATGCTTATAAAGGTATAACATGTACTGCCACAATACTAATAATTAGAAGAAAAAGAAAAAGAAAAAATAACCTTGAGATTAATCAATGTTCAATGAATACCAGTATGTTTCTAGGTATAAATACTCCTAATTCTTTTCAGGTAAAAGTCTTCATTCAATGTAACCTATTGTATCTTAAGGAAAACAAAGTCCAAACCAAAACGAGGGCTAGCTAGATTAGGTTTATAGTCAACTCCTGTTATGATGAGGTGCTTCAGACCAAGCCAATTGAACATGTAGGCACATAACGAGACTTGGAAAAAAGGGAGGGGGAATAGAATTAATACCTTCTCTACTGCATGTATGTATGCCTAGAAAGGTGTAAAATTGTTTTCATGCCACAAACTTTGATGAATATTATAGTTTTGAGCATTTTTTGGTATTTTAACAATTGAACTACCTGTGATATTAAAAAATGGCTCATTTGACAATCCCAAATCAATTAGCTAAAGGTGATAATTATTATTACAGAGATATTTGTTAGGAAAAAATATCTAGTTACAGACCAAGTTCAGTCGGTTTATTGTCACTTCATGGCAAAGACTCAAGGGGAACATCTAAGCTTCTCCTTTTGTAATTCATCATCGTGGGGAGTCTTATTAGAATTACAGGGCATTCATATTGAATACAAAACAAAATATTAAGGTATTGTAAAAACATGTCTTGGATTAAAAACTGTTGTCCTTTACATTAAACCATATATCAAATACATATCGCATATAGAAAATTAGAGTTAAATTCACCTAAGCTATTTTGTATATATAGAAAAAAATTACATGTTTTAGGCCATATAAAACAAGAAAACAATTTGGCAAGACTTTAGATACACAGAACTTACCATGGAAATTAACCAATCAATAAACAAGACAAATTCATCCATATCGTCAATCCATATACAATCATTTCACTGAGTAAGTTGTACAATAAACCCGGTAAGTTGGTATCTCACCAGAGGAACATCTCTGAGACTCAAAGACGTCCTGAACTCCTAGATTGGAAAAATCCATAGAGTTACATACCCAAACACTAGAGGCTCACTTAGAAATTCAACGTCCCGATTGAACGGACCGCCGCCATTTTATATCAGGGCAAACTTACGTAGCTAGCGACCACATACGTATCCGTTTTTCTCTCTTCTAATCTCATGCATATTCATTCACTCCTGAGCCACTGTCGAATAAATATCGTTGTTTACGATTGTACCTCTAGATTTAGTTGCCAAGCTCGTTCCAAAATATATTATTTGTCCTGATTTTTTTATATAAAAGTATTCACAATTCGCTTTAAAAATGACCTTGTTTTCACATATTTCAGGCCAAAAAAATTAAGCTTTTAGTTTTGTTGCCATGGTAAATATATTTTGTACTTTATGGTACCCCCATCCACTATATTGTCTGATTATCATTTGATCTTCAAATGTTCATTAGTTTTGCAAGTTTATTGGGCAGATTTTTCTATTTTCACTTAAAGTTCAGGAGTTTTACACGATTTTTACTATTTTGCTGACATCTGTCCGAAAAATTGGCTGAAATTGTTCACCGAGAAGGTCAGTCATATTATGTATGATTATTTTTCATTCAATAGATATTATCGACTATTAAGTTATTATATTTATAAATTTTAAATGGTTGCGATTGATTTTGAAGAGTTGCAATCATAGTAAGAGCAGCAGTCTACAGTTTTATACGAGACTCAACGGTTCCGGGACCGCGCCCACCGGGCTAGCATCACTGCTCCACCCTGTAGCGCGTCTCGTGTTTCATGCTAGTTTTCACCTAGAATTCATAAAAACACCGGTCAACGTCATTTTCAAATCAATAATAAAAATTCATTTCAGTTCATGGTGACTTAACTGTTACGTATTCCGTCTCCTAAATATATGGTGATTAGTGTAAAAAAATTTCAATCTGTTTTCCCAAGAACTTTGAAAAAAAGAATTTTGTAAAAAATTTTACTTTTGCCAACGTCACGTTTCTCGCCATACATAAAACACGGACAGCAATAGACAAGGTCTCCGTCATAACAACTTGCTCTAAATTCCTTATTTATTAAAATTCATAGAGATCAGAATATCATATAAATAAAATAAGTGTGTATTAAGGAGACGAATATGTGACAGTTAAGTCACCATGAATTAAATGAATTGTTAGGATTGATTTGGAAATGATGTTGACGGTGTTTTATGACTTTTAGGCGAAAACCAGCATGAAACACGAGACGCGCTACAATGTTGAGCAGTGATGCTAGCCCGTGGGCGCGGTCCACGCACCCTTGATCTCGTATAAAGCTGTAGACTGCTGCTTTTACTATGATTGCAAACTCTTAGAAATCAATCGCAACAGTTAGAATCTATAAATAATATTATTTAATAGTCGATAATTATCCTATTGAATAAAAATAATATACATAAAGTGACTGACCTCCTCGATGAACAATTTCAGCCAATTTTTCGGACGATGTCAGCAAAATACTAAAATCGTGTCAAATTCCCTGAACTTTGAGTGTTGAAAGTATTGCTTTTATTTTCATTATAACTGTTTTGTTAAATTTGATGTAAAGAGATAGCATTATCAAATATTGCTCTTTATCCTTGCCTACTCTTCCTGTCTATCCAGCTTTTTTCTATTGAATTTTTCCTCTTCTAAATGCCTGATCCTCGCAGGTCGTCCCAATGCATTTACACATTATAGCTTACCCAATTTCCGGGTTAGTTGCCCTTGAATCGCGCGTGAGAGCCATCTTCAATTAGGAACCTTTCGTTTGTACACGCACTATGGGTAGCGCGCACTCTAGTTTAGTGCGTATTTAACTCTGTGGAAAAATCTCATAAATATGAACATGTTACATTATCTGCGACTCATGAGACGTTGCAGAAACTCTGGACAATCTCCAAGACAGAGTTGCAAACTAGACTCCAATCCATCTCATTGCACGAGAGATACCATCATTACGAACATATTTAATCTGTATGCATACCTATACTTCTTGACAACCTGCCTGACATACATGTAGCAACAACATGCAAATCGAATTCCAAGTATTGCAATTCCTCAATTACTCCATGTAGGTTCCCGGGAGAGAAACATTCATACATTTGAATGACTTGGTAGTAAACAGGCCTACATGTAACTGACAATACAGGTCAGAGTACCGCCAGGCTTATCATTCAGGCATTAAAAAAACAAAAAAAAAAAAAACATTTCATGATGTTGTTTAGAAACATATCTAGCATCATATAACTGCTAAACAATCAGTGTTGTATTTCAATGCCTTGATTCTTGCAAACTAATGCAAGTTATAAATTTCAATTTGATATCAGAATATGAATAGTCTGAACACATTTACAAGACAGGTAAAAAACAAATGATCATAATTCATAATTACCTTCTATATTCCTACAATAATTAAACATTAAACATTTTGTTCTATTTTTATCCCCTTCACTGCCTTTTTGTTTTTCAATTCATGTCTTGTCACTACGTGAGGTGCCAGTATTTCTCTTTTACTATTCCATATTTAGTATGAAATAGTGATCATGCTTTAGTGTAATTGTTTGAACCACAAAAATACAAACCAGCTTGAATAAAAGAATTGTTGTCACACACCACATCTTCGTTGCTTTTGTGAACCGTCATAAGCCTTGGCTGAATATGAAAACAAAGTTTTCAGATAATCCCATTCAAAGTTTTGATGTTATCTGACGCTCATAACTTTGTGCTCTGAATGAAGCTATGGTATTGTTTGATAAGGGCATGAATTCTATAATTTGCACAATTTTGTAAGGAATTCAAATATATGATTACAAAATTTGTAGCGAAACAAAACGTGACATTCAGACCCTACTGGTATTTACAAAAATCATATAAACAATGACATCTTGAGCTAAATTTGAATCTTCTATTATTCTCAAAATAATCAAAATTTTAGCCCAAAATCTGGATTATCGATAGACTTGAATACAAGCCTTCAGAATAACTTGATTCCTGAAATTCTACCCTCCAAAAAGATTTATGAGGGATCATAAAATCAGCGATGATATGGTGGGCAAATAAGAGGAGACGGTGTTCCTTTACTTTACTTCCATTGATAACTACTCGTTTACATATATTCACTATAAAAATCACTTGGTAGATATAATTCATATGCCCTTTTCAAACTTCCAGGGTAAATTTTGTTTGATTATGTGATTATTTATTTTCCATTATTAACTTAAAGCAAAAGATTCTCTTAAACTAGGATGTCTTGTGGACTGGATAGGGAAGTAAAATGTTTAATAAACATAATTATTTGAGGTTCTTTTTTTATACACCCATAAAACCAGGACAAATATTTTTGATTAATGATTCACGGTCATACATTTGGCATTATATTTTCATGATATAGATTTGATATATATACATATACATACAAACACATCAGGAGAACAGAGAACCGACTGATTGCAGCAAACAAACTCAATTGTACATGCATGCTTAATAATACGATGTGTTATTTGCGTGTGATTAGGGGTCGTAGGTTGTATTCACCGTAGGTCGGGATCGCTGCTGATGCTCTTTTTGATCCTTAACAAAATGGTGGTGAGCCATTGGTCCAAACGAGAAATAGAATCATACTCCTTCACCTGAAATAGATTTAAAAATAAATGATAAAACTAAACATATAATATAATTCATGAAGCACTTGATACAAAATAACATCAGGGCCTTGTTGCTAGAAACTTTTACGTATCATGAAATAAATCTGTGTCATGATGGGGAGTAATAACATGATTTTAGACATAAAATTTCTGCCAATGGATTTTTGTCATGATTCTCGGGTTTGTGTAGTGATATTTACGACTTCAATCTTGACATTTTTCTAGCAATAGGGCCCAGGATTTATACAGTGCTTGTTATGAAATAACATCAGATATCATGACCCCAGTCATAGCATTCAATCATGTACACAATGGGTGCACCATCTCAACTCTGAAGAGCATTTTTATCATATGGCACACTCTGAGGTCATGTACTGTAGCAACTATGATTACAGAACATGCCCATTGCAATAAGATGCTAGGGACCAAACAAATTACCTTGTTTTGAATAAATCTTACAAAAAAATCTTGAGATGCTGAACACACAGAAATATAAACATGTGCACATCAGCTCAATATAACGGGAGTGACTGTAAAAACACTTTTATCATCCTTTTAAGTCACCATTTTTATCCCTGGGTATGGAGAGACAGATGTAGAGTCATGTCTTGACACGGAACATTATTGCTGTGCTGGGGCTTGATCCCACAACCTTCACATATCCATTCAAGCATTTAAACCACTGACCTTTGAAACCCCCCCCCTTCATTCTGTAACTTATCATGAACCCGATAGAAGTGTCATAGTCTAGTGGTCATATCACTGGACTGAGAAAGCAAGGACCGTGGGTTCCAACCCCGGTATGACACTTACGTCCTAGGGCATGGGTGTTTTGTCTACAATGCTCCTCCCCACCCAGGTGCAAATTGGGTACCCGATATGCTTGAGCGCTACATACTTGGCCTGCTCAGCTGTGACCGGGGTAATAATGTGTAAAAAATATTCTTTGTAAAGCGCCATGAGCGTCATGCATGACGGACCTGAGCGCTATATAAGAAGCCACCATTATTATTAATATTATATGGCTGATGTCAAGTAATATAAACATTAACCCTTTTCCATTAAACACTTGTAATGTAGTTTATTGATACTTGTAACATAAAGCAGGTCAAAAGGAACAAATGAACCAACTACTTACAGCTTCTGTGTAGGCATCTTCATTCTGGTCTTCTAAAGCTCCAATTAATTTCTATAACGCAAATGAAAATAAAAAAATATTAGATATAACAAGAACCTCAAGGTGGTTTTAGTGTTCTGATATGTTTAAAATGTTTAATTTTCCTTCCACAAGCAAGTAAAAATAGAACATATTCAGAATGGTACAGATGATTTACTCTTAAAAGCAATGAAAACTGCAAGACTGGGCATAATTAGTCTAATAGCCAAATGGTCTAATTGCATTTTCGTCTAATTCTGAATATTTGGTCTCTTACAGGATTACTCTGTTACAGGATTTGACTAAGAAGTGATTATAGACCAATTGGACATAAGACGAAATGGACATCAGACCAAATGGAAATAAGATGAAATGGTAAATAGGCGAGGGGGTACTTAAACAAAAAGGTAATTAGACTAAATGGTTGCAGACTAAATGGAATATTTTTATTAAACCATGTGGGAGGAGACCAAATGGACATTAGTCAAAGTGGGTTTAGACCCCCTTTGCATTTTACCCCTGTGACTACTTGTAGGGACTGACCCAGATATTCACTGACCTGTAAAAGTTTATATTCCCTGCTATCTGCAAATGTAGGAAAGGAGTCGTTGAATTTTTGTAATGCATTCTGTGCATTCTGAAGATCTACGCAGAGATGACACAATGCGGCCTGCAATAAACATATACAAACGCATACATAAACAATCAACACACAAATCCAACAAACATCAAGTAATCTGACCTTCTTTTGCAAGTCTTTGTAGTATCAAAGGTGTCAATTTGTAACAGAAAGTGAGTTCTATAATTTTACAGAACATTTGAAACTGAATCCGCACATATGCAAAATAAAAAAATAAAGAACATCCCCATTTGTGACTGTTTATTTCACTCATTATTCCATGAAGTAATCAAAACACTTGAACTATTAAAATGATTCCTTATAATTGATGTCTTTGTTTTTCCTTTGAATAAAAAGGATTTGTGGCAATCTCGCTTAACAAACACACTCCATTCAGCTTCGTTAAACAAATTTTTAGTCTACAATGGGTAAATGTTGGATAATCATTTATAATCAAAATGTTTTTACATCAAATTATCTATCAACTTAGTTTTCAGGTGAAGGAACTTTATTTCAGCAATAGGGCGATTCCATGCTTTTGTTGGTTTTGCTTCTTTGTTTTTTCTCTTATTTCTATATCCTGTAGTACGACACAGTACTATTTTTCATTTCTATTGTACAGGATGTGTAATCCAGTCGAGTTAAATCTTAGTTTTTGTACCCCTTCTGGTACTACTCAAGGATCACCATCAATCACACAAGTCAAATATTCTTTTGTTTTCACATCGAAAAGAGGTGTTATGGAATCAAAATGTCTTGTCCGCCCAATTTTTCAATGCAATATTTATGTGATACTTTTGAACAATGACCCAAAGCACTGACCTTGAAGAAATGATCCTTTGCACTGTATTTGAGAAGTGAATTGTCCATCGCTGATAAAGCTACTTCTTCATAGATCTTGCATGCCTTAGAGTAGTTCATCTGCTGTGCTGAATACATGGCCACCTTCAAAAGGCATTTATTAGCAGAGCTGGCAAACAATCAAGAAGAATAACAAAATGAGTTCACACTAAAAAAAGATCATGACAGATATTTCTTGTTATATTTTGTACTGGGGATTGTACACAGATGCAAGTGTATTTTCCTACAGTACTGAGTTCAGCATCACAGTTGATTGCAATCAAATGAGCTAATCTATAATCAAACAGTGTAAAACTACAAATGAGCTCAATCGATTGCAATTAGCTGTGACATTGTAGTCGGTCAGTATTGTATTCTACTTTTTTTCTATGGTATTACTTTTTTAGTGTTTGTTTAGATTGGGAGGGGGAGATATGTACAAAAGCCCAAATCACATACACTACGCAGCAAGTATAGCATGTAAAAAACATCAATACAGGCCCGAGAATGTTTGGTGATGAAGGCTTAGACAATTATTTTTGCCTGTAACCCTTTTAAATTTATCAATCCTTTGTTCTGATTACAATGTTGTTGTTTTTTATCATCCTAAGCATAGTATAAAGTGAAAATTTTGTATCGATTCTATATCTATTTAGTACATGTAACACTTTTAACGATCTAAACTTGTGCAAATTATGTGCAAATTCCAGAGTTCCACAATTTCATAAGATCCTGAATAAAGTTAGCCATAATCACATCTGTTTATGTGTTGATCTTGCATCTCCCTGTGTTTGTTCTGCACTGGGATATCGCAAGAAGCTGCAAGTCTAATCAGCCAAACAAAGCAAGGTAACTTTACTCCTTTTTACCCATGTGGAAAGCAAAGAGCTGCACAAGTTGGCAGCTGCCCAATGAAGGCTAAGGGACACGCACTTCCAAACGCACGTACTACCAGTTGTGACTTTGGCATTATAAGGTTAAGTTCACTTCCCAGGTACACAGTACATGTTTTACAGGGCATGCAAATAGCTTGAATAAAACCAGCTTTCTTCCCCTATTGAACAATAGGATAACAAGTGGATTAGTAAATTACGCGATGCGCAATATATGTCCCCGCCGATAATGTAAAATTCCCATTATATCACGATTAGTGCTATCCACATAACCAAAACGGAATCGAAATCGGTAAAAAAATGGCGAAGAAATAGCATTTTGTAGCCAATGTACATTATAGGTGAAAGTCAAGGTCAAAGGTCAAAGGGGTCAAAAGTCAAAAATTCTGTGAAGAAGTTTCGTAGTCCTCAGCTAGTGCTATCACATAAAGCAAACGGAATCGAAATCGGATGAAAATGGTGAAGGAGTAGGATTTGGTAGCCAATTAACAATATAGGTCAAAAATCCAGGTCAAGGTCAAAGGTCAAATTCTGTGAAGAAGTTTTGTAGTCCTCACCTATGCTATCACATAAAGCAAACAGAATCGAAATGGATGAAAAATAGCGAAGGAGTAGCATTTTTTAGCCAATTAACAATATAGGTCAAAAATCAAGGTCAAAGGTCAAAGGGGTCAAAAGTCAAATTCTGTGAAGAAGTTTCGTAGTTCCTCAGCTAGTGCTATCACATAAAGCAAAACGGAATCGAAATCGGTATGAAAATGGCGAAGGAGTAGGATTTGGTAGCCAATTAACAATAATAGGTCAAAAATCCAGGTCAAAGGTCAAAATTCTGTGAAGATTTTTGTTAGTCCTCACCTTAGTGCTATCACATAAAGCAAACAGAATCGAAATTGGATGAAAAAATAGCGAAGGAGTGCATTTTTTAGCCAATTAACAATATAGGTCAAAAATCAAGGTCAAAGGTCAAAGGGTCAAAAGTCAAAATTTCGTGAAGAAGTTTTGTAGTCCTACCTAGTGCTTCACATAAAGCAAAATGGAATCGAAATCGGATAAAAATGGCGATGAAGGAGTAGCATTTTTAGCCAATTAATAATATTAGGTAAAAAATCAAGGTAAAAGGTCAAAGGGTCAAAAGTTCAAAATTCCGTGAAGAAGTTTTGTAGTCCTCACCTTAGTGCATTCAACATAAAGCAAACAGAATCGAAATTGGATGAAAAAATAGCGAAGGAGTAGCATTTTTTAGCCATTAACAAGTATAAAGTTGTCAACATAAGGTCAAAGGTCAAAGGGTCACAACAGTCAAAATTTCGTGAAGAAGTTTTGTAGTCCTCACCTAGTGCTATCACATAAAGCAAGCGGAATCGAAATCGGATGAAAAATGGTGAAGGAGTAGCATTTTGTAGCCAATGTACAATATAAGTGAAAGACAAGGTCAAAGGTCAAAGGGGTCAAAAGTCAAAATTCCACGAGGAAGTTTCGTAGTCCTCACCTAGTGCTATCACATAATGCAAACGGAATCGAAATCGGATGAAAAATGGCGAAGGAGTAGCATTTTTTAGCCAATTAACAATATAGGTCAAAAATCAAGGTCAAAGGTCAAAGGGGTCAAAAGTCAAAATTCCGTGAAGAAGTTTTGTAGTCCTCACCTAGTGCTATCACATAAAGCAAACAGAATTGAAATCGGATGAAAAATGGCGAAGGAGTAGCATTTTGTAGCCAATTAACATTATAGGTCAAAAATCAGGGTCAAAGGTAAAAGGTCAAAATTCTGTGAAGAAGTTTTGTAGCTATCACCTAGTGCTATCATATAAAGCAAACGGAATCGAAATCGGATGAAAAATGGCGAAGGAGTAGCAAATTGAAGATTTTGATCACATACGGACGCACGGACGGACGGACGGATGGACGGACGGACGGACGGACACACACACACACACGTACGGAGCCCGTTTCATAGTCCCCTGCTCGAACTCGTTCGGCGGGGACAATAAAACCAGCTTTCTTCCCCTATTGAACAATAGGATTTGATAATACTTTGTCGCATATGAAGGCACTACTAGTATTCAGCACATTTCGAATTGGGCTTGTTCAAATTTTTCTGTGTACAGCTGCAATTCATGTGTACAAATGTTCTAAATTTCCCATAGCATAATTTATAACCCTTTCTTTTCCTCACATGCGCTTCCTCAGCCAAATTTTCTTGGCCCAAAGTGTCAATGTCATCGGCACCAAAAGACCGAGTATAATAATCATGCTCCTATACCGAATAGTGTTTAGCAAATACTGATTACTTCCTACGTGAACTCAGGCTAATGCCATGTATGGCTCATACCTATTAGAATCTTCTCCTTTGTAGTAGTCGGCTGCTTTCTCATAGTGCTCGATAGCCTTATCCAGCTCTATCAATTCATTTTCATAGATCTCTGCTATGCTGATGTGATGTTTAGCGGCCATGGTAAACTTTCCCTTATCAGTGTAGATCTCTATAGCTTGCAGCAATGATTCTATAGCCTCTGATATGATTGGAAAAAAAAACCAACAACAAATTCACAATATTTTTCACAGGTTTGATTATATATAAATGAAAGCTTATTATTCCCGCCAAAAAGAACAATTTTTGTTTCATCACAATTCTGAACACACACTTTACTGTACATGTGAAAGTGGTTTCTTTGTTTGCTAAACCATCATTTCTGAACAGCTTATTACAATAAATCATACATTCCTTACTAGTAATTAAGTCTCGATTGATACTACCTTTATCAGCCTGTAGATGTCTATTAACTATTAGCATTATTATAACTAATAATATTGATAACAACAATAATAAAACTGTTTAACCAATTCATTATGATTTTAAATCATCTCTATGCTCTTCCATATTATTACTTTTATTATAATAAAGCTCTTTCTTACTCTTTGGATCCACTTTCTTGTAGCAGCTGCCTGCATCTACATAGCTAGTGGCTGCTTCATGTTTACTGTCCAAGGAAAAGAAGACAGTGGCTGCTCGAGAAAATGCATCACCAGCCTCTGAAAAAATGGAATGATACAAGAAATATGATATTTAATTCTTTCATAAGAAATCCTCCCATAAGCAAACATTCATAACTTTGTCCTACTATTGGATCCTGAACTTTAATACTTCAGAACAAAGAGACCTACATGTACATGGCTGTGTATATGGTCGCTGCATTTTGCGTTACAAGTCAATTTTACTTACATGTACAAACAGTGCTTTTTTACTGTATATATACGCGGTCGAAACTATACTTTTCCTGAAAAGAAATTTCACAAGGAATTGAATGCTGCAATTAAAATATACCATATACAACATCATTTTTCACATTGTTTTTGTTGAAAAATCATTTACATCAACTAAATATCAAAAAAAAAAAATTATATTTTTTTATTTTATAGGACCTTCAATGTACAATTCCCTACGACATGGAATTTCACTCATAATCAGTGATGTATGCAGTAGCATGCATGGACGTGCCTGGTGGTTGTTCTTTAATATGGGTATATATTTCAATGCATCATTTTTTCCAAAACTTTTCTAGTCTCATCTTGAATGAATTCATTGATGGTGCAGTCACCATCTCATCCTGTATGGAAGGTTCATGTACATTATTTACATAGTGTTTTGAGGTTAAATGCAAGTAGTAGAAAACAATTGAAACCTATACTAACCTTGCCATTTCTTTGCCATTTTAAACATGTTAGCAGCCCTCTGATATCGTTCACATGCTTCCTCTTGCTTTTGCGGCCCTCTGAAAATGCACAAAACAAATTAAGTGTTAAAAATATGTAAAAGCCATATAATATTTTTATACAATGAGCAGTACATCTACAAAACTATCTCTTCTCCAAGCAGTCCTGGGAAATCAGAGAATGGAGACTTGCCAAACCATCCCTTTTCCCCTCTAAGTATATGGTAAAATTGCACATGTCTTCAAACCTGCCTAACTGCACAATTCAGTGAGAACCAAAACAAAAAGCAACATTTAAAAAAAAAAAAAAAAAAAAA
>CALNVZ010000174.1:78108897-78167032 GCA_940671915.1 Paracentrotus lividus | reverse complement strand
TTGCAGCGCGACCCCTATCCAAAGCTATCTCGCGGTGCACTGCATTCACCGCTAACGCACGCTCGGGCGTGTGTTAATGCTATAATATTTAATTGGTTTTATGCCGATTTTATTTTTGTTACCAAAACTATACACCAGGTTTAAGGAACATTGTGCGTTTTAATACACATTATATAAATTATACATAATTTTATGAGTTTTCATACTGTTATTGACCGATTTTATCACTTCAATTTTCGATAAAATTGAATATTTTGCTAAACCACAATTTCTAACGTTAAATATCAGCGAAACCTTGATTATTAAAGGCTATTACTCGATGACATCATCTCCGATAATATCGATATTACAAATTGTCTAGCTTGGAAGAGCTTCGTGTAACCGACTTAGTAAGATTGGAGCTAACTACGTGGTTGGCGGATAAAGATATGACTAACTTGTCCATGGTTTCGTGAAACGCCCCCCAGTGTTGACTGTCATGGACATTGGGGAGCGCATTCCATGCTGCAACTGTCCTTGGCCTTGGGAAGAAGGATCATATTTCGAGTGAGCATTATGCATATTTGTGGAGTCAAAAGATTTATGTAGGGTCTGCCTTAACTTTAGATCTAGATCTAGAATTAGACCCTATTTAAATTTAAATAATGAAGTCACACTCACACTACTCAGTCACACAGTCATGACAGTCAGTCAGACAATAAACTCACCCAAACATCGAACCAAAAAATCCTTGCGAAGATTTCAGCTTCTTGTCAGCTTCAGCCATGTATTGTTTTCCTTTAGCTTCATTATCCGCCATTTTTAAAGGTTGCCGTGTTGACTAAGGATACAATGATAATTACAGCTACAGAATGTATGATGACAATATTATTGATGATGATGATCTGGCCAGGATGTCGGTATGATGTCATTCAACGCCGCCCGAGGCCGAATGATGATTTTTTTCGCCCCTATTTTTATTTTGCAGTGCATGCAAGCGCAACTAGCTCAGCGCAGTCGCTCGATCCTTAATTTACCGGATGCGGAAGACGTGGAGAGTTTAAAGGTCACGTGCACCGCGCGCGACATTCGATATTTGTTTTGATTGAACAGCTGATTGTGCCTTTCTTTGATTTGGAATATCTAGTCAGCCAAGGCCACCTCGGCCGCTTTTTATATCGATAATATCTAATGTTTCGTCATCAATCAAAAGTACACGACTTTGAAATCTACATCTCTGTGTCGAAATCACTCTTATTAAAAGTTCGAGGCTTGGTGAGTATTTATCCGCGACAGGAGAATTACCTCGCATGCTAGCTAGCTCAGTAGCTGTGCCTGCGCGCAGTGCATGTGCCAGCGATGCTGTATCACTAGCTGCAGCTTCGCGGCCCGGACGGCTGGGCGGCTAACTAGGTGGGGTGAGGCCCTCTCGATTCTTGGGTAGGATGGGCCAGGGGGGTCCGTTGTCCGGACGGACTTAAGCAGATAAAAACATCATCTTTTGCTCTCGATTTTCTCAAAATTTGTGCAGTAAATAGCAAAAATATTTGTGAATATTTGCTCTTTGTTATATTGTCTGATATTATTTTCAATCAGTTATACCCAGTTGCTGTATGTCCGGACAGGTTGTTTATCCGGACAGACGATTTTGACCAGCCATTTGAAAAGGTTTACAAGCAATCTTTTTGTAGTTTTTTGGAACAAAGTGATAGAAAATATTCTACACATCAAATATTGGTGAAGATAAGCATCATTCAACATATATTTTTGACTTAATCCTGACACAAACAAGCAGGCTTTATTTTTGTTAAGTGTCCGGACAACGGGCCCCCCATCCTAATAAAATATTGATCACAAAGCTCCTAAAAGTAAAATTGCGGTCTTTGTCCGCACAAACAACCCGTCCGGACATGCAACAACTGGGTATACAATTCATCCACTGCAGTCGTAAACCGACCAGCCCCCGTCGCGAACGGCGACGGGGCTGTGTATAGTTACTGCAGTCGTAAACCGACCAGCCCCCGTCGCGAAGCGACGGGAACTGACGAGGGACTACGCGTTTCTAGCGAAGTTTTTTTTTTTTCTAGAGAAAAAAAAAAATGATCACAAATTTCGGGGTCAAGATAATTCATACTCACATTGAATCCAGACTGTGAAGGTCCTTCCTCGAATTGGTGACATCTGCAAATATTTCACTTGAAGTAATAAACTAAATAAGATGAAAAATACTAGAAAACAGAGACATCCACCACGTAATTTCTAATTTCAGTTGCAAGGTTAGGTCATCCGGAAGTGGAACGTCGTCTGCTCCAACTTCACGTCTCCGTGCGTGTGCCTGTTCAATTAATTCTTCGCACAGAATTATGGGACGGAGGTCATGAATCGAATGACGTCATTGAAAGATGGCAGCGATGGCAGCGATGGCACCGAAAATTTTAGAAGAAACAAGACCAACGGAAAATTCATTTTGGTAAGTCAAAAAGCTCTTATATACTTTCATTTTTAGTCGTTGTTACGCGTGAAACATCATAGATTTAAAAAATAGATATTTTAAAATTAGATTAATTAAATTGACCAGTATAATTCATTTTGCGCTCATCATCACTGAAAGTTACGCTGTAAATAGGGGTGGTTGAAGTACAGCCCCGTCGCCTTCGGCGACGGGGCTGTGTATAGTTACTGCAGTCGTAGACTTGGTGTGGTAATGATTCCCTGTGCGAATATATATGGCACATGTATTATAAATAAATTATACATTTTCAAGCTTATCTCTTCAAAGTCAAGAGGATCACTTTTGCATTAATAGTCTTGGGAAATAATAAACATGATAAACTCAACTAACTGTTAGTCCTACCATACAATGTTGATTATTCTCACATTTCTACACTCTGAAAAAGAAAAGTGTAGATAGATCTAAGTTAGATCTAGAGAGTCTAAATTGGTGATCAAACGTTCTACACAAATTTAAGTGTATGAATTATGATGGGGGGTTGGTTGTCCGGTCACTTAGCAAAAATGAAGCCTGCTTGTTTGTCTCAGGATTAAGCCAAATATATATGTTGAATACTTCTTATCCTCATCAATATTTGTTCTCCACAATATTTTCTAACATAATGTGCTGAAAAACTACAAAGACATCGCCTTTAAACCCTTTCAAATGACTTAAAAATTGAGTGTCCAGACATTCAACCCGTCTGGACATTGTACCCAGTTATGTCCGGATGGGTTGTGTTTCCGGACAGACGATTTTGACCAGCCATTTGAAAAGGTTAATAGAATCTGTTTGTAGTTTTTTAGAACAAAATGTTAGAAAATATGCTATAGATCAAATATTGATGAAGATAAGTACTATTCAACATATATTTTTGGCTTAATCCTGAGACAAACAAGCAGGCTTTATTTTTGTCAAGTGTCTGGACAACCACACCCCCAACAACTGGGTATACCAGTTTTGCTCCTTTTTCACAAGAACCAATACAATATATATATATATATATATTATATATATTATATCTTCCTATTTTCGTCCTTAAGGCGAATTTCTTTGTTTCCTCCTTTTATATCGCCCCAACTAACCCTATCCCTAACCCTATAGAATTGGCGTTAAGGGGAATTTTTCGCTACTAGAAAGTCGCTAAGGGAATCCTGACTGAATAAAGCTATTCTTCTCAGTTCCCTTAAGGCCCGTTTTAGTAAGATATATATATATATATATATATATATATATATATATATATATATATATTATATATATATATATATATAAAGACACAGTCTAGAAATCAAAAGTTTGACGGTTGGTTCATTTTATTGCTACTCGCAAGTTTCACTCCTAATGAATATATATATATATATATATATATATGCAATGAATACTATGAATACTATGATCTTTAAAATGTAATCAAGTATAATTACAAATCAAACAGAAGAATAGGAGAAAGGACTCAAGAAGAAGAAGAAGAAGAAGAAGAAGAAGACAAGTTTTGTTTTTCCATAAAAGTGAGATGTTCAAGATTATGTTCAGGCATGATTTGATCATTTGAGACTGTTCTGGCATTTTTTATTCTTATGTGGGAGTAGATCTCTGGATCTACCTATCATATGTCAATTTTAATTTGCCAATTGTGCCACAAATGGCACAATTAATTAAAAAAAAAATTTCAAGATAAGATTCAAAATTTGTAGTGACTGTTTTTCAACCTTTTTTGTGCATAGGATAGATATATAAACACAACACTAAAAGTATGTTCCCTCTGATGCAACATCAGGATTTTTGTGAAAATGAAATCAGATGTACATGTACTCCTCTCAAACAATTGTGCTGTTTTATCAGAGTAAATTTTTTTTATTTTTTTTATTTTTTTTATTTTTCATTTTTTTATTTTTTTATTTTTTCCATATATGAAAAAAACAGCATTTCGAATTGAATTGAATTGAATATTTATTGTCCATTTGGAAATTCTTTGTACATCGGTTTTACAAATAATAGAAATACATTATATTTACATTTACAATAGATAAACATTACATTTACAGGAAACACAAATTAATTTCATTAATCGATGACATTGGAAAGAACTAAGTTTCTGATTATTTTTATTCATTGTTTACTTCATTTATACAACATTTACCGAATTATGTTTAAATTTTTCAACGAGAAAGAAGAAGAGAGAAGAAGAAGGAAGGAAAAGAAGAGAAAATGAGTGAGGTAGAGACAAGAAGGACTTAAAAGTTGACAGAAAGAAACAAAGAACATGGCAATGACAATTGTAATAAAGCCGTGATAGGCCTAATTATGAAAAAACATTTTGCATGTAAAATTATTTGATAGCGAATTAAATTGTTTGTCTGATATTGAAGTTTATTAAAAAGCCAGGATCGAGTGAGTTACTTGGTAGCATTATTTATCGAGTAACTTTGCTGTTGAATATGTGGAGGAATTAGGGCCAAAAGATTGCCTAACCGGACTCTAGTTGGTGCGGGGGACGCAGAGGCGAATTCCAGACTTTTGAATTATAGATTGGTACAAAGGATGAGATGGGTCATTCATTATAACTGTACTTTTGCACGCATTCTCTCTGTGAACAAGTTTTCAATTGAAGGTTAGATCTTGACCGATGATTTTCTGGGCGATTTTTCGTGACGTTCAGCTTACTTTTGTTTGGACTTTGTGAGATTTCCGTAGAAACAATAAAAAATTGAAACATAATTACTGATTGAATAATTGGCCTTATTAGAAAAGTGTCAGAGTGTCCTATCAGGCCGCAGTTTTTTGGGGCGCACAAAGAAGAGCCTCTGATTCGCCTTCTTTTGTATTTGAGACAGTGTTTTCTGTCCAGGTCCAAAGTATTCGTTATGCGGTTCCAAGTACTTTTAGACTACTGACCTGATCATAGACTTGCCATGAATTTCAAGTGGCATGTGTTCCATTCGCATTTCTCCGAAAGTCGATAATCATTTCTTTTGTTTTCCAACGTTTCAATTTTAGATGGTGCGGTCACACCATGCACGAAGGCTGAAAACTACTGAAGTACCTGTTACGTCCCACTGAAAGGTTACCAGAAATAACCGTGTCATCAGCGTATTTGATGATTGAACAGTTTCATCTCTGCGTGACACGTCACTAGTTTAAACTGAGACAATCCGGGGATAAAACACAGCCCTGCGCGCACCCAACATATTTGTACGGACATCTGAATATTACATTGCCAACTTTACTCTTTTGTGGCCTATTCAACAAGATAGTTCATGCAATAACATTTGATAATTGCGGGTTTTACATTGCGATTTGATCTAATTTCTCAATTAACAATGTTGGTTACCAAGTGTTTAAATGCACTAGAGGAAATCGGATTAAATAGTTGATCACATATTGTCTGGCTCTGTCCTAGTGAGAAAAAGCTCTTGTGTAAATTACAACGAAACGGGATCCCTTACTCCCCTATTCGATCTATACGCAAATTGCAATCGGGTCCAGGTGTACATGTTTCAATAGATGTCTTAACAGAAGTTTCTCGAAACATTTCATTTAATATACATGTTAGGGCAATAGGCCTGTAATCATTCATATCTACTGGGTTTTTTAACTTTTGGATGGAACGATAAATGAGGTTTTCCATAGGTTCGGCAATAACTCCACAGTCGAGTGCCTTTTGAAACAACTGTGTGAACACTCCAGCCAACTGATCTTTGCCATGTTTTCAAACTTTTATTAGAGATGCGATCAGGTCCAGGAGCCTTTGGACTTCACTTGACCCAATAACACCGTACATCATGTTCTAAAAAACAATTCTATTTTCATCGTTTTCCTCTACCTTTCTTGTCAATTTATCAACCAATTTACCTATTCTCAGTCGAAAACGTTCCTATCAAATCTGCAATAAAATTCGTTTAGTCATCTACAAAAGACTGACAAACAATAGTTTGAGGTACGCTTGGTTTTCTTTTTGTAATCAGTTACTCTGAAGCGTTTGCCAAGTAGTTTTCGTGTCATTATCCTTGAAGCTTTTCTCGATCTTTTCTTTATACAATTCTTTACATGACTTGACCTTTTTCTCTGATTTGTTTTGAACATTCATTACATCTACCCGATTACCCCTACCAAAGTGCTTCGTTCTTTGTGTTCATTAGGTCTCTCAATTCTTTGAAACCCAAGGTTTATTGTCTTTCGGATAAGCTTTTGACGACTTGCGTGGAACATTTGTATCAACACAAAATTGTATATAGTCCGTGACGACATCTACTGCTTCATGACGTGCTCACTGAAGCTTGAATTTTGAATTAAGCGCCATAGAATCATTGACAAATGTTTCATGCTGAACAAAGTAACCATTTTAACATGTTTTTCAAATTAGTATTTGAAAAGGCAAACAAAACTTTGCCTTTTTCAACATGGCCTCGGAAGAAGAGCAAGAAAGCAAAGAGGATGACTCTCAGCAAGACGGTTCTGCCACCTACATGATGTCTCTCTCCTATCACCGCAATGTGATGCGTAATCATCGGAAGCAGGCTGCTGCTGTTCAACCAGTGTCTCGACTGGCTGCAAGGAGAAAGACGGTAGCACCTCAGCATATTGTCCTTCCACCCCATCTTCAGCATCTGCAGGGTGATGGTTGTGAAGAGAGCAAATTAGATGGAGCTACTCTGAAGAGGTTAGCCTAAATTCACAAAAATTATTATCAAAATTTGCTCAAGTCATATTTAAAAGAGGTATAAAACAATTTCAGATATCTCTCCATGATTTGGGAAAAGAAACACATCCCTTGTCTTGAGCGTACATGTACATCATTATTTTTTTATGTAAGAGGTATCATATAAAATAGAATTAAAATTTTATATGATGTGTTTCCTTTTTCAAAAATAAATATGTTTACTACTAACACAAAGTTGCATTTGGGCACAAAATCACCCTTGAAATATGATCAAGTGTATGCATCAAATAAAAGTAGAGAAGCAAAGCTTTTTATATTTTCCAGGAAATCAATTTCCTTTTTTCTAGGACTCTCTGCATGTATACAATGTTGTAGTTTGTCTGAATACTGTAATGAATTATTGTTTTTACTATTATTAAAAATATGTACAATTTAACTATTTTTTTGGTCAATGTATGTTAGCAAACTTCTCAGGAGACATTGAAGGATAGCAGGGGGGGGGGGGCAGGTGGGCCCACCCACCCTAAACCCATAATTTACAGTGCCTAAAAAAAAAGTGACTATGACTATCAAGCTCATTATCTGCCATTCTTAAATAGATTCTGTGCATAGAGTGCTCATGCCCATCAAGCTAATTATAACATTATCTGTCATTCTCAGATTAGATTCTATGCATAGTGCCCATGCCCATCAAGATCATGATATCATTATCTCCCACTCACAGATTAGACTCTATGCGTAGTGCCCATGCCCATCTAGCTCATGATATCAACAAGCATCAGGATGAGGAGGAAGAGGAATATGAGTGTCGCAAAACAAAGATCCTGAGAAATTCAGGGTTCCTGCGACGGCAGCTCTTTGACTTGACAGAATCTATGCTCTTCACTGGCTTCATTCTCGTTGTGATTTTCATCAATGCGTTCATGCTTTGTGCTCTTACGTTCAGTGTGATCGAAGTTAGAGCAGGTTTGTCAGAACTTCAACTTCAATAATTCATTGTTATTTCATGAAGGGTACTTTAAAGTTAATTTTTCGTTTTGTAGTACTTACCACAACCAGCCACATATAAATAATTTATATCATCTCTGGCCTTTTAAAGTACTAAAGTCATCAAACAGCTTCTGTCCAAAGAATATTTAAGAGAAGCTGAATATTCTGTCTTATATCAGATTGGAAATTTGATAATATGAGCAAAAAAAAACGCACAATGATGTCATTGCTTACTTTAGAAAGTTGAGTCATTATCATAGAGATAGGAAGTTGAAGTGTTTGTAATTTTTCCTCCTTTTTTTTTTAAAGGGAGTCATACATATACACAAAGAAAATGTACAGTATGTTGAAGTAAGAAACTTTCTTGTAATTTTTTTTTGTTGTGTTTATTTTGCAGGATGGCATTTCAAGCTCATTGATTACATTCTTTTGGTTATCTACTTCATGGAGTGTGCTCTTAAGATCTATGTATGGCACTTGGAATTCTTCAAAGAAATGTGGAACATACTGGGTAAGATATTTTATCTTTGTATACTGAGACAAATTGCCCCATGATATACTTTCATCAACAATTAGTCATTAGGACCACTGATATGCTAGTATACAGTGTGTCCCCAAAAGTACACTTTTGAAATGGCTGCCAAATTAATAATATATGATTCTAAGTGAAGAAACTTTACACGTTTTGAAAGGTCATTATCCCAACTTTCATATGACACCAAAATGTCTGAAAATAATTCATGCAGGAATGGGCCTAAGCCCTTGTGAGAGGAAAGTCGTTTGGAGCTTACCGACTTGAAGATGATATGAAGAATTAGTGATCAACTGTGATGAGTTGGGATTTGCTGAGTGAAATTTGTGGTTTTGGGATTAACCATTCCATGTATGAGTGAACAGGAATATGTATTTCCTATTGTATTATTGTAGCAACACCCTAAATGGATAGTGAAGAATCATAATAGGCCTTCCCCACATTTTAAGTATTGTTAGATTATTCAAACATCTCATTGAATTACTTAATTCCCAGGTGGGGATTATGCAGATTGAATACACTAAGAAAATGTTTGTTGAAAAAAAAAAAATGTCACTGATGTTGAACGTTCAGAAAAGCTGAAATGTCATCCAAAGTTATAAAAAATCTTACCCTGCATCTCACCTGTTCTGCACCTCATTCTGACTCCCATTAACATAGCACTGAATATACCTTGGAAAGTTACAATGCTATAATAAGAAATTATACATGTTGCTGTTCACTTATGCATATAATTGTAATCCCTAAAACCACCAATTTTACTCAGCAAATCCCAACTCATCACAATTAATCACTAATTCTAGCGGCTATTTTGTGCTTGTACATGGGCCGATACAATCCTTTGTCAGAGCTAATGCCGGATTTGCTACTAATTAGACCATAAGTATTAAAGGTTATTAAGAGAAATTATTGAAAAGTAATGCATGAATATTAAACAAAATGATTAATATTGCAGCATTTGCTCTGACAGTTGCTCTTTGTTCTAGCAAATATTTAGGGCTATTGTAAGGATTGTGGTTGTGTTTTTTGTTGGATACAGGTGAAGATTAGGCTTAGGGGTTAATGATTCAATACTGTTAGGGACTGAACATGTGTTGTACAATGATGTTAATGTCTGGATTATCAAGAGATAACCTGTTTGATTTATTTGCAGACTTTCTGATTGTTGTATCCAATCTGGTTGACTTTGGTATTGAGATCTTGTATGGTGGTGAAGTCCAGATCCTGGCCATTCTCAGTATCTTCCGTGCCATGCGAGCATTGAAAGCCCTCAGAGTACTCAGAACAGTCAGGTCAGTCCTCAATACAACTTGATTTAATTCAAATCTTAATTTATTAAAGTCTCAACTGCATTAGCAAATGTCTTTTAGAACAAGTTACTAGAGTATTAAAAAAAAAAAAAAAAAAAAAAAAAAAATCCATTATCATTATTTTTGGAATCATGTGAGCATTGCAAGCACTAAGAGTACCCTGAACTACATGTACATGTATCATGCTTGTTCTTAATGCAATTCAATTCAGTGTACTGTATATCAACTCAATTGATTGAAGACCCTTATGAGTATTCCTAACAGTCATTTCTAAATGTACTTAACTTTATGTAATTAAGTTCAGTTCAATTGAATTTGATTCAATTTATCTTATTTCAGACTCAACTGCACTCAATAAAGGTCTGTAGAACAATTTAATAGACTCAGTGTTCTGATAAAAAAGAAGACAATAAAATATGAGAATAATAAAGAAACTGTACAGAAGGCTATTAAACCAACATTTCCTGAGTCTACCTGATGCATCTAAACTTTGCAATGGATTGACTAGAATAGTAATGATGCACAAATTTGTCTACACCCCATGAATGAATGTAAACTTTCAATAAAGTGAGGAATGTTTAACACAGCAAACATAAACGTCGTTCTTAAGTTAGCTATGAATTAGACATGCCAGGAAATCAACCTACATGTACGTGTGACATGGCATCACACTTTTTGTAAAGACTCTGACACAGTCCAGTATTAATGGCTTAATTAAGAAATCATGAAAATGTGGAAGTGAATGCTTAATTAGGAAATTCCAGTGAGTTCCTGTGTGACACCATAGAATAAAAGCCAAGGAAGTCTATAATTAAAATACTTCAGATTTGGATTCAATAGCTTTTCCTTGTTAGTAGAGCACTAAAAGGCATTATAAATGGATATTTTAAAGTTTATACTTGATTTTTTTTAGAAGTAGTCAACCTTGGATATAGTTTCAACTTTGATTTACTAGAGGGTGAGCTGTTGTGTGTATCTCAAGATGTTGAGATTTCAGACACAGGTGTAAGCCTACCAATTTGATATAAATTGATGAAATAAAAATCAATGTAAATGCCATAACCCTACTTTTTTTTTTTTAAAGGAAAGTGAATTTGCCCATATTTTTGTTGCACTCTTTGATTGGTTTTGTATAAAATTTACATTTTAAAACCTATACAGAAATGGTTGAATTTTTTCTATTTTTCTTGATATCTCAATATCAGGAAACCTATAAGATTTTATTTGTACAATATCAATAATGCTTATTTATCCAACTGCATCAATTATTTTTCTTTTGTGTTCTCTTAGGTTTCTTCGGAGCTTACAGGTGATAATGAACACTTGTTTGGAATCGGTCCAATCCATGGGAGCTATCATTATGCTCATATCTCTCTTCCTTTGTATCCTTTACACAAAATTTTGATGGAATGGTTAAATTACATACTTCAGACTTTATCATTCTTATTCACAACTTGTGGTGATTTGTATAATATAACATAATATTTTATTAAACTCTATCGACCCCTGATCGGGAGTATGAGAGTCTCATCAAGAAAATATTTAGAATAATGACTTTGTGCATGAAAAAATGAACATATTTACAATAATGAATACAAATTTTTGCATTGTGAAAGTACAAGTTGCCAAAGGCTAATATAATAACAACAACAACAATTGTAACAAAACTATAAACTAATATATTGTTGTGTTTATAACAAATTTATTAAATTATAAGCAAAATAAATGGGGAAAAGTTGTGATGAGATAGACTTCATGGGTTGTAATTTTTAAATAGATATTTAGATCTTCTTGTCTTTTGAGGCAATATTTGGCACGTTTCAATCAAAACATAAAAAATGGTGTGAGATTTTATTAAAGCACAATAAATATGTATGAATTATTCATATACTTCTTCAGGTTATATTATCAGGACACCCCTCTAATATGCACAAGAAATAGGGCTATGCTGATTATCTACAAGATTGTTAATTTCAGATGCCTCAATGAATGTTGAAGTAAATTTGAATTGAACTGTGTATTGCCTATATGCTATTGGAAGATACTGGTTAAAATGATGTATTTTCTCAATAAATCAATCATCCTTATAAGCCTTAGTATATAACTATCTTTTCTTGACTAATTATTAATTAGATATATTTGCGGTGATAGGTCGTGGTCTGTATGCTGAGATCGACAAAGAGAGATTTGGAAATATTGGGTCTGCTGCTCTTACTCTGTTCCAGCTCCTTACACTCGATGACTGGTTCTTCATCTACTCAGATGCTGTAGCCAAAGATCCAAGTAGGTTTACATTTATTAAATTTTCTATGCTGTAATATCAACATTTACAATTGGGTCACAATAACACACAGTTTTTATATTGATCTGAATTGACTGCAAGTCTTCTAGTCATTAATCGATAGTTAAATGGCGATCAATTGGAAGTCAAATTTTGATCAATCTCAAGTCAAGTGACTATCAATCACAAGTCAAAAGGCGATCAATCACTAGTCAAGTGGCGATTGATCGCCAGTCAAGATTAGAGGCAATAAATCGCAAATCAAGATCAGAGGCGATAAATTGCAAGTCAAGTGGCCTTCAGTCGCGATGATCAATCGTGATGATCAATCTCAAGTCAAGTTGCGTTCATTCCTATCATCCTTGAAAGTTTTTCTTTTTATGCCCTTCCATTGTTAATCATTGAGGGGGGGGGGGGGGGGGGGGTTTATGTCATCTAAGATATACAATGTAAGCATTTATGGTAGTTGTTATGATATTGCACATGCATATCAATGCTTAAAAAGTATCGTTGTGTTGACAAATTCTGACAGATGTGAATTATATTTCATTACAGATAACTTCCACATCTTTTTCTACCTGATATCATATATCGCCCTGGAGTATTTCATCTTTTTGAAGTGAGTCAACAATTGTAATGATATTCAGAGTTGAAAGATATATTTTAGAGTTGAGACAATAACAGAATAAAATCTGATCCTGAATGATATTATACTTGCTATTCTTTCGGGTGGTTATTGTACAAAGCCTCAATTAATTGGTTAATGTACTGTTCATTGATTGTAAAGAGTAAGAAATGCTTTTTGAAGGGGAAAAGGTTGTTTAAAACATTCCATGTATTATCAAAATTTTGTCTTTTTAAAGCTTCATACCATTTGTAATGATATTGTGTAAATCATTTTAAATTTTTTGTGACTTCTTGCAAATTGCCATAAAGGTTGACATTGATTATTTTGATTGTTTTGATTCCTGTATTTCTAGCCTGTTTGTTGCTGTGCTGGTAGACAACTTCCAACTCACCTTGGATGCAGCAAGCGAAAGGGACGCTATCAGGAAAGCAGCTTTGGTATGTGAACCTCCCCCCCCCAAAAAAAAAAATAAAAAAATAAAAAAAAAATTACATGTATATCAATGTTTTATCAAAATAATCCTTGCTTATCTGTATGTATCACCTACATGTAACACCTCTATATCAGACGTCTTTAAGTGCTCTACAATTATGCAACATAATTACACTGGTTTTAGCAGAGCTATGTTATCATTTGAATCATTCAATGTTTTTGCTTTTTTATGCAATAATTAGTGAAATATATGGTCTTAAATAGGGGTCTTCACTATTTGTGTATAGTAAATAGTGGAAGAAAAATATGCGTTGCGATTGGCTAGGTCAGTACCACGTGACCTACCTTCAATTTTTTATATTGTACATATGTACAATATAACTTTCGGTTTTTGGAGGGTAAAGCCTGTGTTAAATGAATGGGGAGAGTATCGATTCTATCGATTGCCTTGTTGCGCCAGCGCGTAATAACAGTAAAATGGTGCGTACAAAAGTTAATAACAATGGATACGCGGAGCAACAATATACGTCACAATAGCTTAATTAGCACCAAAAAATTGGCAAACATAAAACCAGATTAGGCAAGGTTAAAGATCTAGGGGTCTGTATACTATAATAAATAGTGAACGCTCCATCTTGCAACATTACTGGACTATATGAACTCCAAATACTAAATTATCCCTCGTGCAGATCTATTTCACCTCGGCCTTCGGCCTCGGGGAAACAAATCTGCATTCGGGATAATTTAGTATTTGTCGTACTTATAATCCAGTATATTGCGCGATAGATTGTACACTATTTTTATCATATATGTAGTGTCTGGCCCTGAGTGGAGAAAAACAGAGCCAGCATTTATCAGGCCACAATAGGTTTAATAAGTATTTTCTGGTTTTCTTTTTTGTTGCTGTAATTAGTACATTTTTCATTTGATATACCTTCTTCAGAAAGAAGCAGAAGATGCACTCTTCGATGATGGTGGAACAACTGCAAATCCGCTTCCCACAGAAACAGGTATGTATCAATCCATTGTTATTTTTATTTGAAAGTACATGTACATCCACTAAATCCCGGACTAATCCATGGTCAATTCATGATAATACTTTAAACACATACACTTCTTAGGTGTTCTGCCTAAGGGCAGGCCACACACCAGAGCCTTTATTTCTTTTCCACTCCTCTCTGTATTGGGACTTCCGCTTCATAACTTCATACGTTTCCACCTCTTTCACTTCAGACAGCATCCCAATTCTCGGTGAACACATACACACACACACACACACACACACACACACACACACACACACCTAAAAGAAAGAAAAAACACTTTTAATTATGAAATATATTCTATTTTGCATTGAATTGTCACATTTCTTTGATTAAAAGACGTACTTGACTGGAGATGTGAGGTCATAGATTCAAGCCCTGTCATAGCACTAGTTTCCTTTGGCAAAGACATTAATCTACATTTTGCACTCCAAAAATGGGAGAGAGATAGGGACCTGGGGTGTTTCACCAAGTGGTTTTTAAGTTAAGAGCAACTTTATGAAAGAATACCGAGTAAGGGGACCGGGAAACAGCAAAATTACCTTTTTTATATCAGACCTGTTTATGATGAGTTTCTAATTTATTTCAGATAAGTAAATTGAAATAAATGCAGCAGCAGGATGTTTGGTTTCAGCAGTTTGTGGATAGGGTTGGGTGGTTTGGGGGCTATGGCAAACTAAAAGTGGAATGACGTTTTCAAGATGTTTCAGGAGTATCCTAAAGGGTAGTTTGGGGTCTAGAGGGGAAAAAAAAACCCCTACATTACATTGATGAAAAATTCTCTTGGAATTGGTTGGCTCATTTGGAAGAAAAAGGGTTAATTTGGTAAATTTAAAGAACCCTTCACTTGAATGTTCAATAAAGTAGCCCTACCGAAGTGTAATGTCATCTAAAACAATGAAATGCAAAAAAAAAAACAACCAAAAACCTAAACAAAACAAAACAAAAAAAAACCCAAAGAAATGTTAACATCACTTCAGTGCCTTTAAGGTGTGCAAAGAACATAAATATGAACAGTAATGCACCAGATTAACCTTCAAAGTGGTTTTATATCAAAATTTCATAGCTTTAATATGTATAAAATATATTTGAAATCATTTTTTACATTCATTATAGATGCAGTATCTTCAATCAATAGTCATGCCAACATCATAGTGAAAACCATTGATGATTATTACAATGGAGAGGAACACTCCAATAGGTAAGAAATTTCACATTTTTAAAAATTTCTTAATTTGTGTTTCAAGACTTTCATTGTGTTCTATTTTGCTGAAGGACCCCTTTAAATTTTTGAGATGAGCAATAAAGGCTGTATCCCACTATGCAGGAGATGAGTTTGTGACTATTTTGCAAAGAGTCTTTGGAATCGTGGAGTTAAGGGGAAATCAGCCATAAATGTAGACCTGCATAGACATAAATGTCACCTAAAAAAAGAAAATTATATATATTTACGGATTAGACCCTTTAGAATGTAATAAATAAGTCTGCAAGCCCAAATCTGTAATTCAGCTGAGAAATCGTTTTTTTTAAATGACAAGTCTGCAGCCTAAAATTTGACCCTTCGATAAACTTTTACATTTGGGACATGCCGTTCTATTTACATTTGATGGCAAATCGTGAAAACAGTTGGAGTGATACGAGGTACATTGTTCCGGAAAGGTTTGATTCTACACGAGGATTAAAAATTTATGTTGTTTAAAGTCTCATACATTAACATCTACAGTCTGCATGAAATAAGATCGTACAAGTGGGAAACTTTTTTTTATAGTATGGATCACAACCCGGTTTTGTTTGCTATTTCCATAAAGTAGGAAATTCAGACTTTCTTCTGCATTTTTTTCCATCTCATTTGGTGCTGTAGTTTTTAAGACATGACTAGTTTTCTACAATCAATAAAAAATCATTTTGCGCACGTCTGCACACACCGTACCATGCCTTTGTGTAGATTTCGAACAAATTGAGTCAAAGACATCACGATGGAACAAAAGGTTTGGGTAATTTTTGATTATCTCATCATTGCACCAAATTTAGAATAACTTTTGTTTTACAAAAGCAAATTATATAAAATAAAGTGTATCAACAAGAAAAATATATTGGCTTTAATTTGATACCACATACATGTACATGAACATTGGAGAATATTTCATACCTAATTAATTTTTTCCCCAGTTGTACCATTAAAAAAAATATACAGTCTGCAGATCAATGGAAGCCTAGATAATTTGTGTTAAAAGTTGACAGTATAATATGCTATGCATTTATTAGATAAACTCTATGCTGTTTTGTTTGTGTGTTTTTTGTTGTTGACAGTGACAAGAAGTACCTTGCTCACTTTCTGCGATTGCTGGCTTCTATTGAGCACCATGGACACATCATGCGTAATCAACAGGGAACATTGGACAAGGTGGTAGTCTTGGTTCAAGATGTAAGTCCATGTTTTATTGAATTGGAGCATGTTTTATTTTACCCTGCTGCTAAAAGAGCAATCTAATACTTGTAAGTAGGTAAGCAACCAGAGGGCTTATGTCCTTTTTAAAGGAGTCGGTTAGCATTTACAGACTTACTTCTTACTAAAGGTCACTAGTGAATTGACTTTGTGTGATATTCTAAAAACGTGTAATGTTAAATTGGGGTTTATCGGGCAAATCAGTATTCTGAAAAGTCTCTTAAATCTATTCAGTTAACTTTGTCTACCAGATTTGGTGGGAAGCTAATTATGCGTATGATTTAGGCATGCTTGTGGTATGCTCTCATTAATTGATTGAGAAATTAGTTGAGATTGGTATATTTTGAAACTCCAATTGGTGCTGTATTAAGTCTGAAATATAATACTCTTCAGCTTTGTAAAGGCAAATTATCACAGATTAATATTACTATATATGGTCTGCAATAATTTGCCTGGATAACTTACCATTTTGTGATTGAGATATAAGTCTATTTTGATTCGTTTTGCTTTCAAGTACAGTTAAAATTTACAGTACAATACAGTACATTTACGGAAAGGTAGTCATTGAATGTACATGTATATTCTTATGAGTTCAGAATTTTATCATTCAATAATGTCCTCTTAAAGCATGAAGTTAAACTTTATAATTCTACTGTACATTTATGTTGTAATAATAAGGATGGAAAGGATGCCCAGTAAATCAGCAATTTCAACTTTTCCATTAACAAATGAATAATAAGTATGTTCTTTCTCATTGTTCTTTCAGACGGTTGATGATGCATAAACAGATTTCAGTATCTCAGGAGGTAGGACTCTCAATTTGTTTGGAGCACAAGAATAACATAAACAAACAGGGATAAAATAATATGTACAATACAGAGATGATTGTCATTATTCAGTTTAGTTCTAACACTCTTCATTCCAAGAAATGTAATGTATAACAATTTAGCATTCGTAAGCTGTGTGTAACAGATCAGTGTACTCCTCAGAGCTAGCTATCTGTCAAAATGATGTATTTTAAGACTGTACAAACAGGATAAACTATTTGCAAGTAGATTCCCTGCAGTGCAAATTAGCATTGGAATATGAATGGGCAGTTTCTCGTGGTTTTGGGCCTGGGAAAAGGCTGGAGTGGCAGTTGGAGGTATTGGGGTGCTGTGGCAGGCTAAAACCAAAAGGGCAGATTTGGGCGATTCTGGGGCTAGATGAATAAAACAATTATTGAATGGATGCAAGCACAGAAATGTACAAGTGTAAAGGTGTAGTGGCTGATGGATTACATAATTTGATATATTTTTTCTCCAAATTTAATTTATTGAATCATATATTTCTTGCCATATAATTGATATAATTAAATCTAATTTGTTTTGAGAGACTCTTTTTCTCAGTTTTGACTTTATTTTTCAATTTGTTTTCATTGCGTTAAATTTAATGCCCTTTTAATTTTTGTTAAATGGTTTTATATTTTACAATGCTTCGTAATTAAACTACATATTGATACTGATTCCTATTTATTTATATTGATGCGAAGAGAAATTAATGAAGCAATGTCTGGGTAATGTGACCGTATCTGCCATAATTATAAGTGAAATTTAAACAGCAATATTTGAATGAAAATGCAATTTAAAAGCCAAAATAATAAAAACAACAGTGCATGTCAGCTTCCTGCAGAGCAGAAATGGATTATAACATGTATGAAAGTACATTTAACATAAATGTTGCCACTTTTTGTGAAAGGTAGCAAATCATCTTTTATTTGAACATGTATTATACTAAATTATATTTTACATATAATATATTTTATATCTTGCATAATTTATTTGTTTTTAAAGAGAAAACACACAATAAATTCATATTTATTAAGTTCAATATTCAACTCCATATTTTATTCTTTGAATTTTTTGTTTTGTATAAACAGTGGAAAAGGTATAATAAAAAACAAATCCTCAATTCCATATATGTTTATTTGAATAAGTAATTCTAATTTGTTCAATCTGAAACACAACTTTTCACATTACATAGTACTAGTTTTGAGGAAAAAAAAGAATGCAATTTTTACAGTGCTTGCTCATTTCTAGTATTGTAAGAATACTAGTCTTTGAATAGAGGGTTCAATGTAATAGATGTATATCAAATAAGGATAAAAACTAATTATGAGCAAGAAGATATACAAAGAATTAATATACATTATCAAGAGGTCGATTAAAAGAGAAGAAATGGATTTTGAGAGAGAGAGAGAGAGATACATGTAGCATTATAACAAGAAGATCTATACTAGTTAAAAAAAATAATAAAAAAACGCCATTTAGCTGAATTGGCATCTCAATGTTACTTTATAAGTAGGAAACTAGATATCAGTGTAATATTCATATCAAATTTGGACTGAATATATATATTGTAACGATATAACAATTAACATGAAGTACAGGCCACTCCTGTTATGACAACATGCTCAGGACCTAGCCAACTGCCTCATTTTAATGGAGTCTTGTCACAATGAACACAGAAACACATATACAGTCTGTGTCAAATAAAATGGTACAAGTGGAAAACATTTTTTTTTTAAAGTATGAAAATTAATCACATTCTGAAAGTGTTTGATATTTCCATAAAGGAGGAAAATTGGGCTTTCTTCTGCAATTTTTTTCATCCCCTTTGGTGCTGTAGATATTGAGATATGACCAGTTTTCTATAATCAAGAAAAAATGTAAGTTGCGCATGCTTTTCTGTGGGTTTCGCACATAATAGCCATTTCGATAAGCTCATCGCCGGACAAAATTTAGCAAAACTTTTGTTTCATAAAAGAAAATTATACAAAACAAAGTGCATCAGCAAGAAGAATATTTTGGCTTTAAGTTGGTACCACATACACATCATTTGAGAAGATTTCAAACCTAAATAATTTTTTCCGGACTGTACCATTTTTTTTACACAGACTGTATAGAGATGTGAACATATTGTCACTGGGAGAACTGCTTTGAAAATTAAATGAAATGTTGTTGTATCCAATCTCTTTTTAACAGGAGGAGTTTGTACTGATGATAAGAACCTGATTCAGAAGTGAGTGAATCAGAACTTTTTATCACCAGAGTCCAGAAAAGTTTGAGAATGTCAAACAAACATTCCGCCTACATCAAGTTCACATTTCCCCCTCAAAGCTTGGCTTGGGGAGCTTGAAAACATGACATTGGCTGATAAAGCTTAGTGAGAAATATTCAATCATCTTTGTTGTCTCCTTCCGCATCAACCTTCGTGGTCTTTTGCCCATAGTTGTCTGAAGGAAGAAAATAAAGAAAACAGAAAAGCAAATTAGATTAAATTAAAGATAAAGGCTTGCTGGGGAAGTTGATATTGTAAATACAATTTTATGGCTTGCACCCAGTGAATAAGATCGCATCTTCGATCTGATAAATAAGTCTGAAAAAATCTTGGAACCATCAGGATTCGAACCTCTCATCTACTGATAAATTAAATTAAGTATTACATAATCACTGCTTAATATTTTAGAGGTTTAGTTCAGTAACAAGATAAGACACATTCTAATATAACTTTAACTTATTTGAATGAAGTGTTCACACAAAATGCCTGCATGTCGATAGCATCTCTAATGCAGTTTAGTGTATAGTAACAAGACAAAACATGAAAAGCAATAGGTAGTACAATGTGTCAGAAATGTCATATTGGAATTCGTGCATGCAACTGTTAACTCACGATGTAGGTCTTGTGCGAGATCCTGTATGTGAGCACGTCTGTACCAGAAGTATGTAACAAAGAGAACTGAGGCAGTCAGACCAGCAAATGTTCCCAGGGAGATCTTTAGCATCGGAGTTTGTGTTACTTGGACGAGGATTACATCAGATATTATCACAGCTATCTTCGCTTCCAAATGGCAATAACTAGAACAAATTGAGAGGAACAAAGCAGTTATTTTCAATCAGGTGACACATCATTTTTAGGTGTGTGAGAGACCACAAATAAAAAGAGCTGGAAAAAAGCTGAAAATAGCTGAAATTGAAGAGCTTCCATACTTTTGTATAGAGGAAAGCTTAAATGAGCTGAAAATATCAAATCAAAACCAAAAAAAGCTGAATTCTCACACCTTTACATTTTGAGTGTTTATTTTGAAATGGAGACTCGGGGATCAAGTGGAACCTTACATTCAACCAATAAAAGTGGCCTATTGTGGTTTACATTAGGATTTTGACACTAACGACTATCAAAACTGTAAAGTAATGAAAAGGTTATGATTATCCCCTTTTTAAAAACTATGCAACATTGTAACAGGTAGAAGCTAAATTTTTTGATGTATAGTATTAGTATAAGGTTTGAATTTTATGGCCATAGATGCAGGTACGTGTAGGTAAGTCTTCCTCTACCTTAATTGCACAACGAATACAATTTAATAAGAACATTTTGGTATATTGCTTATATCAATAACCTCTGATAATAAGGGAGTAATGGATAGCCCAGTGTACAAGAAAAGAATTGTAATATTGTTATCCATAATGCTGTTTTCATACTTGAAGAATTCATGCTGTTTTTTGTTGGCTATCAACAGATGCCATAAATATCAACATTTATTCCGAAAGTGTGAGAGCCTTATCATGGATAAAAAATAGAACCATCATCCGTTCCTTTTATGTTTTCTTATCCAGCCATTTGTGACATAATATCATATTTTACCTGTAATTAGGGTCAACTACATGAAGTGTAAAGAGATAAAGCTGATCATCACCAGAATCTGGCCATCTAATACTGTTGTCTCCAGACTTGTTCAAGATCTGATAAGAGTTCCATAGCAACTCCTTTTCTGTAACCTCAAACGTGAAGCAACTCTCGTAATTCTGCAGGAGAAAATGACATGGACAGATGGTAATAACCAGTCATATATGAGCTGTAATCATGGAAATATTTGTGGTACATTAATTCTTGCAGATTTTGCACAAAGATCGGGAGCTCAAATTTAAAAATGGGCGAATACAGTTTTTTGGCTGGGGGTGAGGGGGGGGGTCAGGTGGGGTTAAAATCTAGAATCAACATGGAGTGAGAAAAAGGCGTTATCATTTAAAAAGAGTAGGCAAACAAGCTTGAGATAGATAGAAGAACAGTATACTCACATGTGGGCCCCATATGCGTTGAGGTATTACTTCATCCGTAGCATTTTCTTTCATCTTCTCCCAAGTCTGTGCCACTCGTAGACACCCTGCCTATTAACAAATGAGGGATTAAGTGTTTAGGGCCATGTGTCATGAATTGGGTGCAATATGTGTTACATGTCCAAACACTTGTAGAAATGTACACTGTCATAATCAAACAACTATAGTTTCTTAATAGTAAGTCAGACATAAGTATATTCATATTGAAAGCTGAGACTGTAAGGATGATGATTAACATATATTTCTGTCTATACAGGGTGTGTCATGAAAGCTATAGAGGTGTTACAAGAAAAAAAGGTTTAAAAATCTTACAATTTCAATGGCGAGTAATTTCTTATTCTTTGCACCAATTCAAATGAATCAACTTAGATTGTGTTAATAAGACCCTATGCTTCTAAAAGATATAAGCTTGTACTACAATATTATTATTTCCAACCGCACTACAGGGTGTATAAAGAAGGGGAAAAATAGTGGAAGATGATAGAAATCCTGTCTTCTACAATTGGATTACAACTTAAACAAAGTTTATTGCAAGAAATATGTTTCCATTCAATTTTGTATCTAAGTACATGCAAAGAACATGGGGGAAAAACACAATTATTGTTATAAAATTGCATGTTGCAATTTTTGATACCTGCAATGCACTGTCTATGAGGGTGTGTGCATGCATGAAGTTAGCCTATCTGATATGCGCCGGGCTAGTGGGCAAGTTACTGGTCGCGCGAAGGAGACTGACTGACGGGCGAGGGCGAAGCCCGAGATCGTCAGGCGAGGGCGTTAGCCCGAGCGCCTATCATCACTGGTAAAGTCATCATTATGCATATATGGTTATCGTATGCGTGACGTACTTCTTTTTATGCATCATTCATGAGACGACCCTTATATGACGATCGACCTTATTTATTCAACCAATCAAATATCACAAAGCTCCGGTTTTTGGTCGAGTTCATTCATACATGGGTAGATTTAGAAGATCGAAAATTTAACTAAATCTTTAGTTTCCTAATATTTCTTTCAATTTCTGATGTATATAATTTTTTTGTGACAATAAATAACCTCTTGTGTCAAACATTGTACTTTATTTGGAGTATAATTGAACAATTATTTGTTTTCTCTAACATGTCGTACCCGCTTCGAAGTAGTTCGAAGTAGCACTAGCCATGTAGCAAAATACTGCGTGGAGTAAGATCGAGGGGTCTTCCCTGAGACAGCTAGCTGCCGAAGCTTCGGGCGCATTCAGCTTCGCTCGGTCGGAGAACGAATTCGAAGGAAGTCAAAAGACAATGCATGGTAAAGCCTGATAGATCGCACTCTTTCAGAATCCAGTAGGCAAACTCACAAAAACATCCTCTCCACTAAGTACCACCGAATATATTGCAGAAGCCTGCAGATCCTTAAAATCATCTATTTTGAGCCTTTGAGCTGCATATTTCAAACTTCAAACTATATTGGAAATCTCTCGCAAACGCCATTTTCTTCGATTCGAATTTTGAGCGAGAGTGAGATCATTGATATTCATGACTACGTCATGTTTCAATCCTCATCGCTTAATATTGGTCCGTGTTCGCAATCAGGTATAAATATTCATATCAAAGCGTAGCTGGGTTTCGTAGATTTTCTACGAACGAAACAAGGTTAATAAAAGAAAATTCATTTTTCGTCTTCACCAGTGATGATAGGCGCTCGGGCTGACGCCCTCGCCCGTAAGTAGTTTGCCCACTAGCCCGACGCATATCGGATAGGCTAGCATGAAGTATGTTTGAATTTAATAATTATTTGATTAAGTGACTTTCAAAAAATCTACTTGACATTTTATTTAAAACCATATAAATTCTAAAAAGATTGATATATATCACTCAGTCTATAACACCAATTGAATGCAAAAATTTAACACAACAAAAGATAAAAAATAAAAAAAAAATAAAAGAAAAAAAGAAGGGAATTCCAAATTCTTTAACACATGCCTATATTGTAGAATCCTCCCCTCCCTACCCTACTCCACTCAAATTATATGTGTTTTAAAACTTTGAGCAGGACATCGCTGAAACTTCACAGACATGTAGCCTGATAAATTATTTACGATTTGAGACATTGTACAGCTCATGACAATACATTGTTTACATGATGTGTGAAAAAATTTGAGAAATTTTCCTTTTACATTTTAAAATGTAGCGTCTCCACCCTTTTACTAAACCCCAATATGTGACACATGACTTTAGTCATAATTGATGCATAGCAAATTAACATTTCAAGCTCGGTTGAATTTTATACTTTTAATACACATGAACAGTTTAGTGTCTAAAGTTGTAATGCAAAAAGCCATTTATATCAATGATCACTTTTTCAATCTATACTTTGGTAATTTAATAAAGATATTCACTCATATTCAGTATTTTCATTAGATATAGTTTAATTACATAAAAATAATGTAGAAGTGATGTTTGTTTTTCTAACTTGTACAGACAGAATGAGAAGCAATATTAATGAAAGTGCTGGTTTTGAAAAGCTTGTATCGGTAAGCATGTATAAAAGAAAATCATGCTACAAAACAATACATACCGATTTCATGGTGGCTGTAAAGCCCAAGTCATGTCTCCCATTATCTTCCCACATCACAAAGGCAGCTGTCATTGTCTCCACCAATTCATCTTCATCATATCTGCCAATAAATCATGTAGAGTTTGGGACATACAGTCTGTATCAATAAACATTATGGTGCAAGCAGGAAATATTTTGTAAAAAGGTTAATCACAACCTGTTAATTATTCTGAAATTTTATTTAGTGCTATAGATCCTGAGATATGATAAGTTTCCGACAATCAAGAAAACTCTATTTTAAGCATTTAGGCCCTACATGTACAACTGTATGTGTCTATGGCATAGGGTAGGTTTTGTTAGGCCATTATGAACACAGCGCAGCAGTGCTACAAAGGTTTTTTTTTTGTAATTGTGATTGTTCCTTGTCGCACAAAATTTAGCTTCAGTTTTGTTTTCCAAAAGCAAATGTGAAACCAAAGAAAAGTACTGTTTAAGAAGATTTTTAGTAGTTTATTATTCATTTTGCCATCACTTGTGCCATGGAAGGCAAAAAGGGAACCAAATCACTGTAACCCGTAGGTCTCTCCTCCCAATATAACTGATTTGGGGTATGCAGGTGGACCACTACACTAAGGTTTCCCCCTACACTTATACGAATAGTGCAGTGGGTTCTTTAACGTGCAAAGGTTGTGACTCTCCTTTACACGGGACCTCCATTTAACGTCCTCTCCGAGGGATAGGATGATACCCAAATCATTTTTTTTACCTTTTTTAAAATTACTTTTCTCAGACTACACTTCACATAGCATTTGCATTAAGTAAAAAATGATACTTCCAGAAATATAAATTGTTCTACCAGTTATATATATTTTTTTTTAATTAACTTTAATTGTACATTTACTTTTTTTCTTTAATCAAATGAAAAACATCAAAACATATTTGATGATATCATGTTGTGATAAAGACAAACCAACATTCTTACAGGCAAATGATTAAAATTGAAATGAAATGAAAAGCAATAAGAGCAATTGTTGAACTTGCAAGTCTATATCTGGTTTAAATATGTCCTGATTGGTTTGTGTTATAGGGCATCCATACGCCTGCTTGTCATAGTCCACAACCTATACATAGAAAAAACAACACAATTTTTTTATTCAGACAACACTGTTAACTTTAACAAATAACATATCTGTATATATATTAATTATCATAGCTTTCCTGATGGGTCACCCAAGCATTCACAAAAAATTATTTTTGCCATGCACCTATTAACCTCACCCCTTGGTTAATTGCTGAAGAAAAAAAAAAACAAAACCAAAACATTCCACCCATTTATCTTATTTGCTTCTTAAGGCACATTTTTTATACTGCCTCAGCAAAAATTACTGAGATTAAGCTCTTATAATGATTATCAGAACATAGTCATGATTTATAATGCACCTAATATGGATTTTTCCAAGCACTGAAATTAATATACTGCCCCAACATTGTCCAGTAAGAATGAAATAAACCCTCATTTCCCTTGCATCTCTCTTTCATACTCTACATGTAGTGAATTATTATGAGGTGTAGATGAATAACAAAAGGAAAAAATGATTCATCTATATATTCAACACAAAAAAAGATTCATACAACTGTATACATAAAGGGCCAAAAGTTTACACACCCATGGTTTGAAGTTTATAACTAACATTTTTACCACCACAACAAAATTTTGCATCATTTACTTTGAGCAAGGTGATTATGGGTGCATTATGTGCTTTATGTTCATGTTTTCATACAAGATATTTATCAACATGATTGCTATTACTTCAATTTGCATTAATTTAATTAATCAAAAGTTTGATTCCAGGAAAGAACATCACATTTTTTTTTTTGCTGAGGTGTTTTGTGCTCTTACCTTGTTATTATCAGGAGGTTCACCAGTCTGAAGAAAGTAAGATTTCCTAAGTAAGGTAGAATAATAGAAGGGAAATGCTTATCATATGGAGCATGATGGTGAAACCTTGAAAGTATTACTGAAAAAATTGGCATTGAAACACTTAACATAATGTACAGAATCATTTTACAGTTATGAACTTTTTTATGAGATGATGAAAAATTGCTCCTGAAAAGATCATTGAATAAAACATGTGCCTGGGTAATGTAGGATAGGTCATAAATGTATGTGATTGGAGAAAAAAAAGGGGGGGGGGTGGAAAGGGGGGAAAAAAGAAGAAAATCAAATAATTGACTAACTTGTTGATTGTGAATGATCCATAATCTTCACATTCAGCTGGTTTGTGTACTCTGATATGTCTCTTGGGTGGGCAGCCTACTTCAAGATGAGATACCTAAATGAAGAAATATAAACATGTAAATCTTACAACTCTTAGTCACATATTTACCACATGCATGCATGATGGTGGTGATTAATATTATCAAGATTGTTACAATAATAATAATAATAATAATAATAATAATGTGATTTGTATTGCGCCAAATCCACTCTGTAGAGTGCTCAAGGCGCATCATATTATTATTACCCAGCTTAGCTAGGCTACAATGTATATCTTCAATTTAGGGAATGGTTTTCCTAGTTATTATCATGTATCGATGTTTTTGCCTTTTTGGACATATTAACAGGGTATACAAAAAACTTGTTATTAAAGAATGAACTACAATATTTAAAATCAACTTTGCAAACATTACTTGTCGCTAAGTTGGGGAAACATTGCGCAAGCTTTTGAGCTGTCGAGAACAAACTTTGTTTCAAAAGGTATGCATAAATAATAATGCATTAAAATGCATATACATGTAGTGATTAAGATAACTGGTCTATTCCTAAATTGAAACAATCAAATGATCTGAAGATCTAATTCTTACGTAGTTCCTTTAAAACTTATATTCTTCCAAAAGCTTTCACAAACATTTGGCGATCTTGACCGACAATGTAGGCACAGAACTTAGCCGTTCAATGTAATAGATATGTCTGTTTCACGTACCATTTTAGATGGAGTGTGGCACCCAATACCTAACCTCTTTGGCCTCATTTCTATGGTTACCAATCCTGTAGTTGCAGCTATAGATTCCTCATACCGACTGCTTTCAGCAAACAAAAAATTGCTTTGCACTGTAAGAACCTATTAAAAACAAAACAAAGAAAAAACTTATTAGAAAATGAAAATGTCTTGATATGATGGGTTCACACTATTGAACCTTCAGTATATAGAGACTGTGTGAAAAGTGTCAGCTTATCCCAAAATGGAAAATGTTTGTGTGTATGCATCAGTGTGTTTCAATTGGATATTCTTGTAATTGGACAGAAAACACTGCAGGACCCTGATAAAATTCCTCTCTTATTTTTTATTTATCCTTTCTCTCAAGAATAAAATTAGTAAATCATTTGTAAATAAAAGAAAACAATGCCCCATCAGTCTTGCACAGCATTAACATATCAATTATGCAAACAAATGGCAGTTTTATATTTTGTTACCAAAATCAAAGGCAGAATTTTTAAGGACAAAATGCAAAGGTGGAACATGCTCTTACTACGGACCACTGCACTGCTCAAATAAGGTATAGACGAATTCGGGCAGCATTTCATGGAAGTGAGCTCTCTATGTGCCTGCCATATAGCTGGGGGTTATATACCCAGTGTACTATGCATGCGCCATGTGCACGTACGTCTGCGTGTTTGTACATTTTCCTTTGTTACGCATACACTCATGCACAAGGAGCATGCGTAGTACATTGGAAGCCCCCCAGCAATGGCTGCCACCATGACAAAGCATCACCCAAACTGAATTCGTCTATACAATAGATTGCATATAGATTATAGCCTTCCAACAAGAAGGTATGTGAGGTATACACGTTGTCATGGTGCTACCTTCTTGTGGGAAGGCTATGGAACTGTAGTGCATGTCGTTTAAATGTATGAACAAATTGAAATATGCTAGGAAGAGTAGTTTTACCTTTTTGATGGATTTACTTCCCGGGTTGAAGTCTAAGATCACTTGTTCTTCAAGTTTTAGTTTGTCAGGTCTATTGATCACCATCTAAAATGAGATATGTATGCAGAATTTTAAAGAGAACTTCAGTTTTTAGCAGGATTATCATATCTGTTTTTTTTTCGGGCTTAAGGTAATTAATTAAAGATGCCATTAACCACTTGACTGCTGCATGGTGCTAATTGCACGGTACGGGTATGACCAGCATGGCGCTGGTGTGTCAAAACAGACAAAGCTCAGACAATAGCATGAACACGTAATATTATGTGGTCCGTGCACAGTAAAAACGCCAAGCATGTAATATTACCTGGTCCGCAGCCAAGTGGTTAATAATTCTTCAAACTGAAACACTATATTCACAGATATGTTTGACATGTTGACCACTATCTTGTCAGAGATGCTAACCCGATTGAATTATTATATTAGAAATTAGAACGCGAATAACACAAATAGATACAAGAGCTGAAATGAATGTCCCGGTCAAAATAGAAAGAAATCTATTGATTTGATTGCATTCTCAAAATTGAAATACAGAGCAAAGGGTTATTGGTCGTGCTTTCTCTCATGAGAAGCCTGATTAAAAAAAAAAAAAGAACAAAAGAACAAAACACATAATGACAATAAATTTTTAAATTCAAATAGAATTGTGAATATCTGAAAGACGGAATTGCAATCACTGGATTCAAATTCAAACCTTGAAAATTACTTTAACTTTAAAGCTGCATACAATTAGCAAGAATGAGTGCATAATAAGCAATTTTACTATGTAATAAACATGGTTCTAGGACATCTCCCCCGGAGGACAACTCCCCCGGAGGACAACCCTAACCCCTAACCCTATGTCCTCCGGGGGAGCTGTCCTCCGGGAATTGTCCCCGGGGGAGTTGTCCTCCGGGGGAGATGTCCTGATACGAATAAACATGTATACCAACCTCGATATCATTATATCTGTCAGCTGAAAAGATAAGTTCAGACCAGATAACAGCTGAATCTCTCATGTCCAGATAATACACCTCGTATTGTGGCCCCTCTTTGAATTGGTAGTACTAATAAATACATGAAAAGAGGAAGTAATTTTGATATACTGTATTCGTGGTTATTTTGGCGCGATTAATTTTTCGCTCTGAGCGGCCTCAAGAATGTTCACAGGTTTAGAGAATTCGCGCTGCATTTCAGTAAGCATACAATTGAATACACCCAATACATGCATAAAAAAGCATGCACATATATTCGCACATTTTTAAATTTGCGCCTGCCGATCTTTACGGGAAATCCGCGAAAATTAATGTATCGCAAATATTTCCATTATTACAGTATTTCAAAATAAATTATGTACAAATGACCAATTCCTAAATACATTACTGTAACCGTGGAAATATTCACGGCACATTAATTTTCACGGATTTCGCGAAGATAGGGATTTTGTTATGAGGATGTAAACACTTTTTCTTGAAATTCCCTCAAAGGATAAGCATTGTAATGTTTTTAATAAATACCTACAATTAGGTAAAATTAAGGAAAACTTCTAGACTATGTAATCTTATGAAGATGTAAACACATTTCTTCTTGAAATTTCCATAACAGGTTATGAAAATCATTTTACTATAGGTATTCAAGTGTACCATGAGAAGAAAGCTTAGGAAAACTTTATTCCTTTGATAAAAGGATAATCTTATGAAGATGTAGACACATTTTTCTTGAAATTTCCATAACAGGTAATCATAAGCATTGTAATGTTTTCAATAGGTATCTACAATTAGGTAATATCAAGTAAAACTTAATTACAATAAAAAAGGGGGAACTTCTAGACTATGTAATCTTATGAAGATGTAAACACATTTTTTCTTGAAATTTCCATAACAGGTTATGATAATCATTTTCATTGTTTACTATAGGTATTCAAGTTTACAATGGGACGAAAGCTTAGGAAAACTTGATTCCTGTGATAAAAGTAACTTCTTGATTTTATATAGATGTAATCTTCTGAAGATGTAGACAAATTTTCCTTGAAATTTCCATAACAGGTAATCAGAATGATTGCAATGTTATCTGATGGTATCTAAATTAATACAATGGAATAAAAGCCAAGCAATTCAATTCATGTGATAAAATTAACATAGATGCTTGCCTATCTTATCATAATTTACCCATTTATCTTGAAATTTCAACAAGTCACCAAACTCACTTCAATGGTTTCAATAGGTATCGACAATGATATAAAGTCAAGTAAAATTCAATTCCAATGAAAAAAGGTAATTTTTTGGCTACACATGTAGATGAAATAGTATAAAGATATAGACACAATCTGTATCATTGCACATGTTTTGCTAGATCTAAAGTGAGATAAATCCACTAAAAACTCAAGTTCTGGCTTCAGATATGCAGTCGATGTAATCAGAATCATAGCAATATATAGGTTTCTAATTTTACAATGAGACAAAACACAAGCAAAACTTATTTCCTGTGATAAAAGGAACTTTTTGACTATAAATTGGATGCAATCTTACAAACAGATATAGACCTTATGCATATGACGTCAAAATCTCCTAGCGCCCTCCCTCAGGGATAAAGGAATATGCGTAAACAAAGTTGTCAGAGATGCACCATTGTAATGTATTCTATAAATGTAGGTAGACTATGCTATCTTATGAAGATATAAACAAATCATATCAGAATGTAATCATAATCATTTCACAATGTTCTGTCGAGATCTTAGGGAGATGAAGCCATAAAAAATTCAACGCCTGTGAAAAAGAGGGACTTAAAGGTACTTATGTTAGAGGGACTATAGATGTTGATGCTATCTTATGAAGATGTAAACAAATCATATCAGAATTTAATCATAATCATTTCACGATGTTCTGTCGAGATCTTAGTGAAATGAAGCCACAAAAAACCCAATGCCTGTGAAAGAGGGACTTACAGGAACTTATGTTAGAGGGACTATAGATGTTTAACTATCTTATGAAGATGTAAACACATTTTTTCTAGAAATTTCCACAACAGTAATGATAAAACAATAACTATGTACTTACTATGGTTATCTTAATTCACTTTGCTATAAAGCCAGACAAATCTTAATTCCTGTGATAAAAGGATCTTCTTGACTAGAAATGCTATCTCATGAAGATGAATATGAAGATTAAAAAAAAAAAAAAAAAAAAAAATTCTCTGAATTCCCACCACAGGTAAATCAGGATCATTGCAATGTATTCTATGGGTATCTCCAATGTGACAAAGCTAGGGAAAACTTAGTTCTTGTGAAAAAGGGGAGCTTGACTATAGATTTTGATACAATCTTATGAAGATGTATACACATTTTTCTCGAAATTTGCACAACATGTATTAAATCTGAATACTTTCAATGTATTTTATAGCTCATGAGATAAAAGGCAATCAAAACTTCTTGCCAATAGATGCCAACTTATGAGCATGTCAACCAATTTTCTTGAAATTTCCGCTACAGGTAATGATAAACATGTACAATGTATGCTGTACGTATCTAAATTTACAATGCGATAAAGGCCAAGCAAAACTTCCTTCCTGTGATTAAATTAATTTTTTCCTTTTTAATGTGTGCAATTTTAATAAAATGTTAACTTTTTTTCTTGAAATTCCCATAACATGTCATCGGAATCATTGCTGTGTTTTCTCTTAGAGATATATGCGATGATACAAAGCTAAGAATAACTCGAATATAGATGTTAATGCAATCTTATGAAGATGTAAACACACTTTTCTTGAAATTTGGACAACAGGTGAGGTATACTCACAACGGGATTCATAACTTAAGATAAACTTTCTTGTAATGAAAGGAACTTCTTGCAAGTGTGACAGGATGAAGCCAACAGCTTAAGTTCATATAACAAATAACACAAAAAGCTCACACGTTATCAGATAATTATCTTTTACAAAAACTCACCATGCATTCAGTATGATCCAGTTGTATCACAATGCTACCAATGTCAGCTTTCAGTGAATAACTCATCCTTTCTATCAAAGACCTATGTTTGAAGAAAAAAAGTGTTGGTGAAACAAAAATATATTATAGGTTAGAAATTAACGAGTGCTGTTAATTTTTAGGTCTGTGTATTTGAAATTCTTTACTCATTGCCCTGAAGTAACTTTCCAGGGCTTGCTTTTAACATATTTTTCAGGTGGCCTGATGAGGCCAAACAAAATTTCAGGTGGCCATTGGCAATGATTGGGAAACTGATAAATTTGAGCCTAGCTTACATGTTTCACACTTCACTCCCATTAAAACAAGGTGTTCGGGAAGGAGTCGAATACCTTTTTTAAGAAAAAAACACAATTGTTATACTGAACACATAGAAACACAGACACCTCTGTACCGGGGGATCGCCTTTTTACAAAGACATTGTGTTGTATCTGTTATACTTATAATAGGGCTGGGCAAATAATGACTTTTTTCTGAAAAGTTATGTCAAACAAGTTGTTTCTATAGTCAAATTTGATGTAGAATCCAAAAATGACAATGATTTTTGTGTACGATGAAGTCTGACGTCGCTAAAGTGCAAAAAACCAAAATAGTGTATTTTGCCCATTCATCACACACTTTATAGGTATAAACCGGTTTTATTTTGTTTCTTTATGGATTTTGATGGTTTAAAAGCTCAAATCTGACAATTTTATCATGACCAAATGTACCTAGTATGGTTATAGGTGTTAATTAGTGATTTTGATATGAGGTGATTTTTGCTCGATATTGACTGAAACTAACTACCAAACTACACTAACAGTCAACTTAGGTAGGATTAATCTTGTTGGATTAATCATGTTGGGTTCCCTGACACCCAAAAGACATATAAAAACGCAATAAAAGTGGTTTATACGTATAAAATGTATGATAATTGGGCATAATACGCTATTTTGGCGGCCATTTTGGTTTTTTGCACTTTAGCGACGTAAGACGTCATCGTATGCAAAAATAATTGTCATTTTCAGTTTCTACGTCGAATTTTACTATAGAAACAACTTGTTTGAAAAAAAAAGTTGAGATTCGCCCAACCCTACTTATAAAGGGAGTAAACTGTACTAAAAATATTAGAGCGTAACTTACCCATGAAGTTGTAGGGTGTAAATCCGATCAACATAGTTGGTGTAAATAGCTAGCTCTCTGTCATGCTCGGCCAGTTGAGAGTGCTGGTATGAGATTACACAATGATATTAGTTATCAATGGTATTTCATACTTTCTATTATACTGCCATCTTTTCTTTTTATCCGCATAGGGACTTTATGTTTATGATATGCGCTATAAAAGTAACGTTCAATATTGTTATTATAATTATCTGATTATACAAATATTACAAAGGGATAAAATGAAATCTCAAATAGAATATCCACAAATTGTATGGATATTAACATCTAGAAAACAGTAAATGGTGGAAAAGCAAAAAGGAATGTGTCCTACCAGTTACCTTACCTGACCTGGGTTTCATGGGTCAAATGTTGATTGTTCAATTTAGTTCATTTAGGTTTTATCAGGATTAAAATACATAATTAACTAGCAATAATCGAATGTTGTTTAATATGTGTCATAATGTCATGATCTTGCCTAAATACTTTTTCGTAAAAGGGATTTGAACCCTGTACATAGTGTTACCACAGGCCAATGACTACTCCCCCCCAAAAAAACAACAAAAAAACAACAACAACAAACTAACATCAAACAAAAACTTCCAAACTATAATCCTTAATGCCTCAAACAATGTACAATGTAATATTGACAAATAACTACATAAATCTCACTTTAGTCAGAGTTTTTTGGTAGTATTGTGATGTGTAGAGTACATTTTCAGCCGAAAGAATGATGATGCCTCCAGACATAGTAACTGTGAGCTGCTTGATGTAAGGTTCTATTTCACTCTCATCCAATGCATTATGGATCAACATTTCACCATTTATGTCACCTGAAATGAAATGGAAATTGTGTGTAATTTTGAAGTTGTCTAATCTGGAAACAACTGTTTATTCATCTTTCTTTCACATGTTACATATAATGCGGGGAAGACATTACAATAATTTCAAACTTTACAAGGTTTATAATTATGCATAATAAACAAACACAAGAACAGATTTTCAAAGAATGTTGAGGCGAAAAAACACTTAAAAAAAAAAAATCTGTAGACAATCAATCAAATAATGTTCACTTCTAATCCAAGCTCTCTATCCCCCCCCCCACAACAAAAATGAAACCACCACAGCATGTGATGGTAAATGCAATCATATAGGTCATAGTGCTTAGTTTGGCCGCCATGTTTTTTCACTGTCACGAACATTTGACACTTAAGAGATGCAAAGATTTATAGATGTATGCATCACCCTATTTCTCTAATATTCCATCTCTTCCCCTTTCTTTCTCTTCCAATTTTATTACATACCCCCTCCTCTTTCAATTTTGCAATATGTATATGTGTGTTTATGATATCCATTACCTGAAAAACTTAAAAGAACATACCTTTGGCATAGCTATAGTAAACATGATTCGTGTCCCATAGTATTGAGTTTCCCTCTGAATCATGAAACTGTATCAAGGAAACAGCTGTGAAATAATAAAGAGGATAAATCTAGGTTTAAATTCCAACCAGGGAATAGCCTATTGAAATGCATGACACATTAATCAAATGAAAAAGAAAACAAATTGGTATTCTTTATATTTCTGCTGTAGCCTTCTTGATTTTTATTGTTTGACAGATTAATTTTTATTAAACATAAGGTTAATTAGTATAAATGGTATAGCTTTATATTCAAAATCTATGAGCAAGGGTGAGTGCATAAAGCCTGCCTCACACAATGTGATTTGCTGCGATGCAATTTTTTGACAAATGGCAGTTTGCATTAATTGTGACATTTGAAACATGTAAAATTATCTTATGTGATGTTTGAAGCATATAAAGGAACAACAGAATTGGAGTTTAGTTCAACTGCAACCCTTTAATTAGGAGTAAAGCTCAAATAAGCTTCAAATCACAACATCGCTTTGACGTCACTGTGATATGGAAGCAATTTGGTTTTATACAGAGAATGGCTTTCAAAATAGCAATGAATTTTAATTTCAGTCTTTAAAGGATTACTCAGAACAAGGGACAATATATGATTTTCCATGTTTGAATGCTCATATCATTTCTCATCGAAAATTGCATCGCAGCAGATCACACAGTGTGAGGCAGGCTTACATAACTTACATGTGTTTGTATCCTTCTTACTGAAGAATGGTAGGGGTTTCCCCCAAGAATCAGAGGTCCAGTCCTTCTTGAAGAGAATGGAGACAGTCTGTTCATGCGATGTGAGTTGCATAATGATAATCAGTTCATTTGGCTCGTGTGTGAATGCTGCATATCCTACAAAAACCTACACAAATAGGGGCAGTTTTAGTCAAATACATGTATGAACAGTCATTTCAAAATGAAATGATACGACTTGGTTATTCCAATGAAATTGGTAATAAATTCATTATTCATATGCTATGATGAAAGTGTCATTTACATTTACAAGAGGAGATTTAGTTCAAATCCAGTTTGATGCGCTAGTGCCTATTTTAAAGGTATTGATGATAACTATCAAGTTCCATGTATTGGTTTAAATCTGTATGTTCCATTGTTGCTTACCTCCCATAATATCACATTATTTGAATCTTACCTTTCCACAAATTAATAAATGTGAGCTGATTTAAAAAAGAAAAATACTAATCTACCATATTTTTTTTGGAGGTATTGAGGTGTCTTCTGAGGTCGGTAGGAACATGCTCACCAATATTTCAAGAGTGAGTAGGTCCGTTTCTAGACCAGTGATAACCTCATAAAAGAATACTTGTTTCACCGTGAAAAATTCCACCGCTAATCATTCTATCAGTGAAACTTTCATAGAATATCTACCAGTTTTGTTATCACATTTCATTGAAAAAGAAGATGAAATGTCTTACCTTCATTAATTCCTTATCGATCCAAAATGGATATGGTAGAGATGATACTCCCTCCTTGCTCACCGGAATACTTTGGATTATATCTATACCGTGCCAAACATGGATGATTCCGTCTCCCCAACCGACAAACATCTTGTTTTCAAACTGTTGATGAAATTTAAGTAGGCAGTTATATATTTTTTTTTTTACAAAAATAACAATACCTCATGCAAAGTATGTGACATGACAAAGAAAGAAAAAATTGCTATCAAAGACAGCTAATGGCAAGATTTAATCAGGTAGGATGAGTAAAAGCATCCAAAGTCATTTGCACGATAGATTTAACTTTGGTAATAAATAATTGAACACAAAATAATGCATTTATATTGCATATAGAAATATATTTTTAACTTAATTTTTTTTTTGGTAAGACAAAATAAATCTGCATGTACCTATCAATTTAGAACATGTAGAGTACAAGAAAAGTAGAAAGGCCCATGTCTTGCAGAAGGTGAAACAAGAGCAGAAGAAGGGGGATGGTTGAAGGAAAGAAGAGGGAAATACGCAAAAAGGAAAGGAAAGTATGCAGGATTCATTATAATTATTATTATTATAAACAAATTAAAAGCATTCCAAACATGATAGTTAAGAACTCACCTTGCGCATTGCTGAGAGATGGCATGCTTGTCTGCCTTCAATTGCATTCAGATCACTCACTTCTACAGCACAAACACATTTCAAGATGTCAAGATTGACATGAGGAAGGTACGATTATATGGCAGTGGCAGATCCAATATTTCATGGATATCTTAGATATCTGATATCTTTACATTTGATTTTGATTTTGATTTTGATTTATTAATTTTTTTTTTTTTTTGGGGGGGGAGGGTAGATATCCGATAGGACTGCCCGCTACCATCTCCTCACATAACTGACCTAAGGGGGCAGAGGGCTATTTAATTAAAAAAAATGAAACTTGAGTTGTTTTTTTTTTTTCATGTCATAGCATGAATTCAAGAAAATACCCATATTATGAGGGCACTGGAAATAGTGTATATTTCTTTGTATAAAATGTGCATTTCCCGATTTTCGCCTACTTTCAGATTAAAATCGCAACTACTTTTAAAATTTAATTTTTTTTATAATTTTTTTTTTTGATTCTGAGGAAATCTTTAAAAGGAAAATTTAAATCAAATACCTCTCAACCACATAAATTCTCCAGACGATCTATTCTGCGAGAGTAAAGACCCTTCTTCCAGTAAGTAGATTACTGTGTCGGTAGTTATAGCAATGTCTTTCACATTTTGGGATCCGCCCTGAAAAATAACATCATGACATCCATAAGAATCATCATTGTAATGAAAATCATACTTTACACTTGATTCCTTTTTTTTTTAAGCAATGATTTCTGAATCGTTCAAAATACAAAAGAAATGGTAAGCTAATGTGTCATTATTTTCATAATGTTGTGAAAACGAAGAAAATACTATAATTTTTTTCTAATCTTAAAAATCACACATTCCTTGTTAAAATTTTAATTCCATCATATCGCATATTTTCCCCCACCCCTTAAAAAAAAAATTACAAAAAAAAAAAAAAATGCAAATATCATGGACATCAACCATTATCATTTTCATTTTATAGGTTACACATGATTTTTTTTTCCTTCCATTAAACTGTTGACCATTTCTTACCATTATGACAGATGTAGAGACGTTGATATAATCAGCGGACTTAAAGCCATTCGAAGTCATCATGCATTGTCCACTTTATAGAATAGAAATAGAAAATATACATTATTTCGACAATATATAAATATTTCACTCAGAGCACACGATACATCAATCAAAGTTAGTGCCATTCATTTATAGGTATTTGGCAAAATTATTTTACTTTCAAGTATTAGTAACTGGTTTTAAGGTAAACCATTTAAAAATACTAGAAATTGAATTTGTCATTGGGAAGAATTAGGTGGTCTGTCCAAGAAATACATAAGAAATGAAAGAAGAAAGATGGAAGAAAGATATAACAAAGAAATACATAGGAGATGGTATAGAAAAGATAAAACAAAGAGGAAATGCACAGACGTGATAACTGATATGCGCACAGTACAAAGCAACTGTAGTTATCCTATATAGGGTTGTGTACATAAGCCACTTAAAATTACATTTCAATTAATATAAAAAGCAAAATGTACATTATTGGCTATTGTATGTGTGATGTAGTGACCGAGGAAGACATTTACATGAAAAAAAAAAAAAAAAAAAAAAAATGTGGACACACAGGACTCGAACCCACGGTCTCCTGATTACAAATCAAACACCTTACTGATTGAGCTAAAATTTGCCTATATGGATTACACGTAGAACGAAAAGTTCGAAACGGCAAAAAAAAAAAAAAAATCAATATAGCAAGTTAAATAAGTCATGATTCCGAATTCTGATTTTGAAAAACGTAAGATCTGTTCAAGAGAATTTCCTTACCTACAACCTATTAAAATTTCAGAGAAAATGAAGCAGAAATGACGGAGTGAATGCTCATTAAAGGTCGACATGCAGTTTTAAGTTTCAACGAAAAGTCCTCCCTAATAGAGATTACACGCTAAATGAGCAAAAAAGACAAACCTTTATAAATTGTAATTTTTAACAATGATGCGTTTCTTAAAACGAAAAATAAAGGTCATAACGGCTTATGCTAAAGTGTAGCGTTGTGGCGCGGCGCGGCGCGCTGAAAAATGGAAATAATCGACGAAAAAAAAAAAATGGTTATCTTGAAGCGTCTACAAAAAAGGAAAAGATTCTGAATCGATTTTTGTGAAATTTAGGGGAATGAGCCCAAGTCATGGGCGGATTCAGTTCTTCCAAGACAAAAGAATTTAGGAGCTGGCATTGTGTGAGTACAAAGTCCGGCCCCTGATTCTGTGGACCAGGACCAGGACCAGGACCAGGAATTTCATTGAAATTCGCAATTTAAACCATGTGAACGTGGACCAGGACCAGGAGTGGACCAGGACTAGCCATCGCGATTTCTGATTGCTGCCGATAGCCGTAAACAGCGTCGACCAAACTTTTCATATGAATTTGTGACCCCGATTTTTTTTCACCTAATTTGACGCTTTTAATCAGCCCGGGTATAGCTGTGCGCATACACAGAACGACTACGCGTACAATGTCCGGTCAGCTGTGCGGTTGAATCTGATTGGCCGGCCGGGATCACGATAGGTAGGCGACTGTTCTATTTAGAGCAAGGGGGTGACACGGCGTTTGGGCTTAGTGGAAGGGACAAGTACGGCATTTATTGAGACCGTTTATTTATTTTCAGCAGACATTGTTTCTTGTCATTTTCTTGTCAAGGAAAATCTCATCGCTACCTGACTGCGTGATTATTTACGAAAAATCAGTACAAATGTCGCCTCTTTTCTTCTTTTTCTAATTCAATCTCGATACCGCAGTGATCCACAGAATTAAAAAACCCTTGATTTCCCCTGAGCAAAAATGGTACGACCGTAGCCGGCCTGGCTCGCTATAGCCAAGTTCCCCAAATCAGACGTAGGCATCAATTGGTTTTATCTTTTGAGTAAAAAATGACGGTGCTTTTTTTTTCATCCAATAAGAATAATTTATATATCAACATTTTCAGAATGAGCTGAATAACTTAAATCTTTTTCCGTTGGTGAAAAATAGCCACTCCCGGCAAGAAACTTACTGATAAAGCCGGAAGCATTCAGTCAAAAAAGTTCAATACCATAGAAACTTTGACAAAATTGATGAAATTCAAACAAAAAATGACGGTACGCTGAAAGAGCAAAAAATCGTGATTTTATATCACCATAAACGAAGAAGAGTTACATTTTCTAATACTTTTTTCCGTTGGTGAACTAGGCCATCGGGTCAAAAGATATGGTTGAAACAAGAGGAAAATTGTACCGTTTTGCAGCTTTTTATAGCGGCGCGCAGTGTGTTAGAAGGGGTTGACGCTTAAGTGTTAGGGTAAAATCCATATGCATCGTTTTGGAACTATTAGTCACACAATTTTTGACACACACACACACACACATGCACACTAACCCCACACAAGGGCTTATGCTAAAGTCTCGTGTCCGAAAAATGATAATGATTTCCAAAAATTTCACAAAAATCGATCCAGAATCTTTTCCTTTTTTCGTAGGACGCTTTGAAGACACCTTGTTTTTTTTTCGTCGATTATTTCCATTTTTTAACGCGCCGCGCCGCGCCACAACGCAACACTTTAGCATAAGCCGTCATAACACAGAAAGAATATATCCTCAGCTACAACATATTAAAATTTGGGCGAAAATCAACCAATATTTACAGAGTTCCAATCAAATTTGCATAATTTTTATGACATCATAAAAGCAAAATTGAAATTTTGAGTTTGGATGCCATTTTAAATGATGTCAAGATATAATTGAGGATCAAATGAGACATGAAATGACATCTATGATTCATATTCTATCCAGATATGAAAAAAAAAAAAATGGGGGTTTCCGTTCGTTCTGAAGAGCTACAGCGAATTTTCAATAGGCATGTTTTTGCCCATATTTGGCCTACAGTAAGAGTACACGCGCGCACGCGTGCTGCAAACTTTGATGGAGGCTCATTTCTTTATTTGTAATCGTAGAAAGCTGATCAAGGTATCAAATTACTCAGAATTTTATTATCAATGCATATACATAAAAGAAACGGCGATACACAAAAGAAACGGCGATTCTGTGTTGTGTAAGGGCGTTACGCGCGAAAACGTACGCGCATGAAATGCTCAAAATGACCTGAAACATACTCTAATTCGGACTACAACTGATTTTGAGCATTTTTAAATTTTCGACGCACGCGTACGCGTGCGTCGTGACCTTTGAGTGACCTTTGACATGAAATTGATGTTCTGTGAATATGATTGATTTTGAACAATTCAAATTGATTATATGATCAATGATAGAATTTTACAAAATGGCGCCTGGATGACGTCATCATGACTTGATGACCTTGAAAAACTTCGCTGCACATCTTCATAGTGACATCCATTGATGACATGAAATTGAAGGAAATCGATCTGATAGATTAAGAGATAGAGTGGACACAAAATATTGGCTACAAAAATAAATAATAAAAATAAAAATAAAGAAAATTCTGACGAAATTAAGAGGTTATCTGTCAAGGACAGACCACCTAAATAATTACAATAATTGTTTTATTCATTCAGCAATCAAATTCGTCGCCACATCGCTAAATTTCATATGATTTTGTACAAAGTTCGAATACACAAGATATAATAGTAATTCATGAGCATAACATAAATATTCTAGTAAATAAATAGTCAATATAACAATAGTTCCAAATATGAAAGTAAATAATAAGAAAGCAAATGTAAGTGTTTTTGTTATAATGTGCAGGTTATTCTTAAAACCTGTTTAGCCTGTTTGGGAGTTACCTCATGATAAGGAATGCTGTCTCCTGGTCACAAGGGTCTTTGATTACCATGGTAACTCCTGGTTGACCTTTCAAGGTCAATGACCCCTCGGACTGCAGCACATTGTCGACGCATTTTGAAGATATCACAACTTTGGTATCTCTAGAAATTGATACAATTTATTTGCTAATCATAGATTATTGAAGTTTATCTCAATATGTGCTGTAAAATTACTTTTGAATCTACAGGCAAAAGTGTGTGATTGTAGGCATGACGATGGATCATGTGATTGTGTTTATTAAAAATCATCTATATTCAGAACATAAATTAACAAAAAGCAATACAATTCATGGAGAATAAAGAAAAAAAAGTATTTCGTTAATGATTTAATTCAGAATCATAATCATTTGATTAATGGGCAAGTAATACTTAACGCAATGTCAAACTTTTGTCCTCATGTGTGTTGTATAATGGTCATATACCTGCTCTAAAACATAAGATAATGAAGTCAGTACTCAAAGTTTCTTACAAGAATTTACGTACTCCGCATTGGAGCCAAATTTATACTGTGAACATAAGAATAATAATAATGATAATACTAGTTAAAAATGATAATGAAATGATATGATATCCATATGTCGTGTATGTGGTTGCTTTCACGTTTTCTCTTAAGACTGAAATCATGTCATGTTGGACTGAAATAATTAAGGGTAAACATTTATTATTGGACTGGGGGTGAAGGAGGTTTACAAATTTTATATTTTGAGGTCTATATATGTGGAGGTTTTCAATAATTGATATTTACATCTTTCTCATTATCTCATGGATCTGTTTACTCTCGTCATATCAAATGAAATGAAGTAATGAATTTAATTTAATTTCAAACCTGATGAAGCATCCATGGGAAGCTACGCTTGGTTTACCCCTCACTTCAACTCTGTAGGCCTTACATCCAGAAACTCGCACATAAAACTTCCAAATACTACAAGTGAATTTAAAAAATGCCTTAGGTCAATTATTCTGTTTTCATATGTTATTTATAACTTTTTAAAGTACCTAGTTGATACACAGGTGAAAACTCGTGAAACGACTTGAATAGTCATATTTATTTTACTATTTGTTTCCAAATTCATTGTTAATAGTATAACAGGTTATGAAAAAAAATTGTTAAAAGTCATCCTTCCATGGTGTTATATTACATATTCACTACCTATTTACATACTGTCTAACATCTTTCAAGAGCCTTTTCTCATAAAAAAAAATATATATAGACATGAAATGACCTGGGATTTACACATCTTGGACTGAAATAACTAAGATAATGGAAAGTGTAATATAAGACGTGAAATGAATTTAAAAAATAACATACCTCTCAGATCGAACGAATGTCATGTTTGAACAATCCAGCTGAAATCTAGGATCTGGAAGTAGCTCAAAAATACTTGGGACCTGGCCCTTCCCTTCAAATATCTCAGTGAGTCTTTGTGAAAACTATGAACAGAATCAATTGTTGCAGTTAAGGAAATTTCTGTTCATATTACATACATACGGTTGAGGCCAGAAGTTTACATACACCAAGCAAATTCAATGAAAATTATACACTTGCCAAACAAAATAAAATTTCCTTTGTCTTATAGAACATCTGTGTTTTCATGACAACTTTGGTATCAAATAAATGAGTATTTCATGGTCTTTCATCACATTGGTTTGTCATCAGGAGCTGAAGAATATTTAGGTGTCATTTTTCCCCCCAAAAAAATCTTCATGTTTTAGAAAAATTTGAAAAAAATAATTGACCAAAACATTTCATATTTGTGCTAGTTAGGCCTACTTCTCAATGCAAATATTTCAGATTACACCATTTTTTTTTTTGTTCATTGGTGACATAACATGATTGAAACTGTAATATTAATCATAGATTTGACATTTATATATTTCTGTGAAACAATGTTTGAAAACATAATGACTAACGATAGAATACATTTGGAACAAATATTACTTTTTTCTACAAAGAAGATTCCACTTGAAATATATTTTAATCCTATCGGCATTCTTGTCATGTGAAACAGCTTAATACGCTCTTTTATTTGCTACCAAATTTGTCATGGTAGTATTAATATTTCTGAAAATACTGTAAATTTCATGATGTTTGGCAACTGAGCAAGTTTCATTGAACTCCCTGGTGTATGTAAACTTCTGGCCTCAACTGTAAATGAATAATTTTTTGAAAGCATTGGAAATGTATAACACTTTCTCTTCATATTGAGTGTTTAAACAATGAAAGGGGCTCTTTTTGGAGTTGAGATTGCAAGATGAACATTGCACAGAACCAGGCTATTTTCTCTTGAGAAGAACAAGTCTTTAGAGAAGACCAACTTCTTAGTCGAGTTTGCTAGTATATGGGGCATTAATTCATCTTTGCATAGGGCAACTCCTATTCAGCCAAGCCATTTAAAGGCCGACTCTAACTTGCAATTCATAATTTTAGTATTATTACATTTTTTCGGTATGGTATTGGTTTGGAGCTCCGTGACGGATCGGGGTGGGGGGCAGGTGTGCCTCCTATTTTTCAGAAAACCACTTGTTGAGTGTACATGTTAGAATTCAAAAAATGTTGGCTAAGCCCCCCTATCTTTCTTGTTTTTGGGCGGCGCCCCTCCTCTGCTATTTTCAAATCTCGGATCCGCCACTAGAGTTGGTCTTACCAGTCAGACTGTCACAATCTACAATTCTTACCATAGAAGGCGATGTAGCAAGGAGTTTCCTTTCTTCAAGACTTGAGAGGAGTGGGTCCCAGATCCACACGTTTACAACAATTTCATCAGCATTCTCAACACTGTATATAAAAAAAAGCAAAAATGTGTAACATTAATTTGTTGCAATGAAGGTAGGGCCTACTAAAATTAATCATCAATGCTATGGCTAGACTGATGTTATTTTTCATTTCTCCATAACTTGAAACTACATGTACACAAATGTGATCCCTAAAATTTATAATATAATACATTTATATAGCGCATTTTCCATAAATATGTTCAAATGCGCTGAATTTCCAGTGTATACACTGGCTATAAGTTTTAACACAATTATCCTTAGACCGAAGAATCGTCTTTGAGGAGTAGCCCTTTAATAAATCGCAATTTGATACTTATAAGGAAAGTGAATTTGACAGTTGCTTTCGTTTTTTTTTTTTCTTCAAAGTTTTGTTCAAAGAAAGGTACCTACCTGAATAATGGTGTCATATCAATAACTCAATTTTCATCCAAAGTAGATGTAGTACCTTTTGGAACTGAGCTCTTCATTTATCAGTCCAAATTATTATAAGGTAGTTCATAACCAATTATGCATCATTGATATTTTAAAAACATTTACCTTATCAATGAGGTAATGGTAATATTTATTACATGATGTAAACTATGCAATATGCACACAGACTATTAGTATCATTACACTATTTTTGAATTTTAGTCTGCTGCCCTACTAAATACTACGATCAGATTTATTCAATTTGTTTGTATGGTGTATCGGCCAGTAGAGATGAATTAAAAAACAAAACAAAACAAAACTTACCCTCTCTCTACTACCACATACCAACGGTAGCATAGTGGGGTATTCTTCATGATCATAAGCCTACTATCTTCGATCTGCAGAAACAATACAATTAAATAAGACCTCTACATAATATTAACTTCTGGTTATAATGATGAGTGAGTAATCACCTATAAATTAAGCGAAACTTGGACATTCAAATAACAAAGATAAGAATGAAGACCGTGAAACCATGCACTTGGAGATGAAATGTATGATAGCCGAGTAATGAGCAAAGAAAGGTTTTGGGCCTAACCTTTAAAGAGATGTGGATTCCAACAAACCAGACTTGCTTCATATATACAGTGACTTTTTATTAATTTGCTTTGTCATTTTTTGAGGTCATACATAAAGTGAGGGGAAGGGAGTGGAAGAAGTATTTGCTTTTAAGGTTATTATGTCAATTGTATAAAGTCTGACATCCAGCACATTTTTTGTTTTAACTTTCACATGTAGTCTATTAGGTTTAAATGCATATATATATAGCAATATGCAACCTGTTTTTCCAAACATGTTAACATCAAACGTGTATGTTCTAAAAAAAAAGAGAGAAAAAAAAAGAGGATATTTGGGAGGTTAATTTATGCTTACTTTGTCTCCATCATGATCATAATACTGTAGCTTCACTCTATACAGTCCTGCCATGGTACAACTCATCTCAGTTTCTGTATCACTGAGGTATGGAAAAGATATCTCATTACTCTGTGTTTGTGAATTTAATCTGAATATTTACAGCAAAATGCTTTGATTACAACAGTGGCAGATCTAGGCAGGGGTGCTACGAAGGAACGCCCCTCAATTTTTTGAGAATCACACATTGAGCAGGATCATGTTAATGAAATTTATTACTAAGAAAATTGCCTTCTCAGTGCCCTCCTCTATTTAAAAAAATGCCGGATGAGCCCCCTTTGATAACAACATTTCTTCAATCTTCACATCTCATGTGCAACAAGTTTGTTTGACATGCAAATCTTGGAATGGAGTGAAATCATGTCAGTTATATTTGTGTAAAGCAGCCATCAAACAGTATGGTATTATTTTAATTGGCAGAACAAACAGAAGAAACACCAAGGTGGATATACTTGTATTAAGCGCTATATAAATGTAACTATTATTAGTATTATTATTATAGAACAATGATTGAGGAATATTATTCCTTATTGATATTATATTAGAATCAGAAATATATTAAAGGGAAAGTTCACCCTGGGTTTAATTTGGTTTTTAAAAATGCAGAAAAATAAAATAAAAATATGAGTGCAGGTTTGAAGAAAATCGAACAAAAAATAACGAAGTTATGAATATTTAAAGTTTTGATTCTGTGACGTCACGTGCGAGCTGCTCTCCAAGCTATGTGCTATGTAATATAAATTCCATAAAATGTCTTTTTTTTTTCCAGAAGAATATTAATTATTTCACCTATGCGGTTAATGTATCATCAGACCTATGTGCGTATACATGCCTCTATCAAATTGACCCCTCCATTTATCAAAAACCATGAAAAAAGACAAATTTATGGAATTTATATATACACAACACATGGGAGTGCTGCTCGCATGTGACGTCATATAATCAAAACTTTGAATTTTTGGTCGATTTCACTTTTTATAACCAACACAATTCCAGGGTGAACTTCCCCTTTAATAATTATTTGCCTAACTTTATGAATGTGTTACCGGGACTCGACAGCTGAACAATGTGATGGTGCCATCCATTTGATGAAAGTGTCTGGCTCTCCTAAATAGTGCACTTTCAGCTTTATTGGGAAAGAGGAGAATGGTATAACTGTATTGTACATACAAACTCATATTTGCCATGGTATAAATTATTATTATGCGGTTTACTTTGCAAAAGGTAGACTTGAAACATTTCAACAGTTTGGGGAAAATATGAAATGTCAGCTTTATTCTTTTCCCACTCTTTTAGTGAATAACATGACCAACTAAACTCAGGTAGGCAGCTCTTAATGAGTCCATCAGGCAAGTATATGAATAATGTCATCCATCTATATTTTCTTACTGGAGCCTCTTTGATAAATGTTGGTGGTGGGTGAAAAGGCTCATACAGTGTGTTCCTAAAAAAGGTAACCGTAGTTCAAAGGTCAGTCATTTAAAAAACACATGGGTTATTCTTGTGATTTGTTGACTAAAATACTGAGTAACTCATCTGCTTTAATTTGAGACACTGCTGACGTCCACACTGTCATGGGTCACAGAGTTAGGATTGTTTGAAGGTGATAGGGACAAAACACACTTTTTCCAAGTTTTTGGTTTGTAAGGTATGAAACAAACCTTTTAAAAGTAGTTGGTGTCATTGGGTCTTTTTCAGCAAGTTTCCATGAAATGTCATCTTCTTTGCTAAAGGGGATTTCTCACTGGTAATGAGATGCGGTCTCGATTATGAGTCTCTGGAGTCTGGGAGAGGTCGCTGCGACATTTCCAGAGTGTCAAGGAAGTCGCAAGAAAACCAAACAAATGTCAAACATGTTTAACCTTTCAGGTGATTCTTTTAGACGCGAGCACGTCTCTGCGGGGTTGCGACGACGTCGCTGTTGGAACTTGCTAGCGATTAAAAGATATTGAACAGGTTTGACAATTTTTTAGACTTTTGTTCGATTTACCCACGACGCCCTGAAGTCTCAGAAGACGTCACAACATCTCCACGACTCAAGAGACTCATAATGGCGAAACGATCTAAATACCACTGAGATAGGTCCTTTGGAAAAATGTGGAAAAAAAAACCCCCCAAAACGATGAAACCAAAAACTTACAAAAAGTTGGTTTCGCACCCTATACAGAAAAAAAAACTTGGAAAAAGTGGGTTTTGTACCTTCCACCCTTGAGTTTCATTATCTATTCCAGTGCCCAGTTTTTGAAAATTACCGTAAACAAGCCATGAAGAAATTTTTTTTGGAAACGACCTAATGTATATAAAATGGATCTTCTCTTTAATAACTCCAAAAGGAAAGCGTTATAAAAACTAGTGAAATTTTGCAAGCTATTTGTTGAATGCTTTGATAAGCAATAAGAAGCTTTTCTTGTGTGTGACTATGAATATTGTGTAAAACCAGTTTAAGAGTAATAATATTTGCATACATAAACCAGGCACAGTGCCTGTTGTAGATTGTTAATATCTGTATTCTGTAGGTTCATCTCTATTCCATGTATATACTATTCATTGAATAGTATTACTGTACATGTTCACTGTATTCTTGCCAGTTTGTATCAAATTCGTTTTACTCACATACCCCAGGATGGTGATTGAGTTAATAAACTAAACTAAACTAAACTAAACCTTCAAAGGACCCTAACTCTGTGACCCATGACAGTTTGGACGTAAGCTATGTCTCAAATTAAAGCTGATGAGTTATTTAGTATTTTAGTAGGCAAATCACAAGAATAAATCATATACTGTTGAAATGACTGACCTTTGAACTTTGGTTACCTTTTTTTAGGAACACACTGTATGATGAGCTTATGTACATGGACATACAAGAAAACTTATGAAGGTTTTGTGAATAACAAATTTGACTTTTGCATAGTATATTGTCCATTGTAATAGTTGCTTACTAGACTTAATATGGCCCCTGGTCATCATCTGCTCTCAGGAATTGAAAGGGACTAGCTTCCCCTTTGTTTCAGATGATACAATAATAATAGACATCACTATTATAAATTAATACAGAAAGGCTTGTAAGTGTTTACTTAAAAGGTGGCTAATTGATTATGGCCAGCCGTGTATGCATCTAAGAGAAGTTCAGACATGATTGGATGCAAACTAGCTTTAAAAATAGGGTAGAGCCTACGAAGTAATAGACTGAGGCTGCTCTGTCTTCATCTGAAGACAGAAAGCTACCATTGCGCGAGCTGTTCAAACTGCAGTGTACATAGCCGAGTGTGTTTTTTTGTGATCATATTTGATTGATCCAAGATTTGCTATAAAAGGAAAGTTATTCCACTTACCGCATCTGGAAGAAGATTTTCTCTAGATCTATCTGTTTCTTGTCCTTGATGCCCAACTGTCTTGTTGAATTTGGTTTTGGGGGTTTCCCTAAGTTTTTCCCATGAAATTTGGGGAAATTTAAGAGAGAATCACGGCACTGCAGTTTGAACAGCTCGCGCAATGGTAGCTCTCTGTCTTCAGAGGGGTAACCCCTATGATGAAGACAGAGCAGCCTCTGTCTAATTAAGTTAATAATACTCACAGGTAACCTTACAACATACAAGTTGGCCTCTTCTGATAAAGATTCTTGATTTGCACTAAGATTGGACATCAATGAAACAAAAAGCGTGAAAGAAATGCACATCATGACAAATTAATGAAAGAAAATAAAAATCAAATCAAATTAGAAACAATATATCTGATATCTGTACAGTTGGGGGCTTAAACAAAGCTAAGCTGGTCTAGATCTAGATACTAGTAATTTAGACCGACCTAGATCTAGATAGAAGTCTATACCTAGAATCTAGGTCTAGATCAATATTTTGTCGTTTTGATATTTTGACACATTGACACTTTAACATTACAATGAAAAAAAATAAACATAACATATGTCTAAAAAGTAAGTTCTCCTATTTCAGATATCAATTATTTTTAGACCAGGAGGAGTTACAAAAAAAAATAAATCTTATTATATGTCAATGTAGGTAAATTTATTAGCCAACCTACTATGTGAGCAACTTTTAGGAAGAATTCCCATGTAATGCTTCAGTGAGCAATGGATAAAGGCAAAAAAAAAAAAAAAAAATCTTTTTTTTTTTTAAAAACTTCATAAGCTGATTATCACAACTTTGAGGTCTAGGCCTACATGATTTTGGAACTAGATGTAGGCCTAGGCTATATTTAATTTTTCAACATCGCAGTTTGCACATGTCAAAAGGGATAGATCGATCGATCGATGTCATACAGGTCATGTCTGACCCTTTGTGACCCTGTTGATGATGCTTTTCCAAATAGCTCTGTCTTGTGCCAGGCGATGAGCTGCAACTAGGGAGAGGCCTGTTAATTGTTTTATGCTATCTGTCCATCTCAGTTTCTGTTTGCCTTGTCTCCGACTACCTTCAATACAACCTTGCATAATTATTTTTTCAATGTTATCATCCTGTCGTCTGTATATATGACCAAAATATTGCAATTTGCTACGATCTATCTTATTAACCACAGTAGGTTTTTGCCCAATTTGGTTAAGTACGTATTCATTTGTCTTATGCTCCGTCCAGGATATTCTCAGCATCCTCCGCCAACCGTATCAGGACATCTCCCCCGGAGGACAACTCCCCCGGGGACAACTCCCGGTGGACAGCTCCCCCGGAGGACAACACCCCCGGAGGACATCTCCCCCGCAGGACATCTCCCCCGGAGGACAGGTCCCCCCAAGGACAACTCCCCTGGAGGACATCTCCCCCGATGAAAACTCCCCCGGAGGACAAGTCCCACAGAGGACATATCCCCCAAGTACAACTCCCCCGGAGGACAACTCCCCCGGAGGACAACTCCCCTGGAGGACAACTCCCCCGGAGGACAACTCCCCTGGAGGACAACTCCCCTGGAGGACGACTCCCCCGGAGGACGACTCCCCCGGAGGACAACTCCCCCGCAGCACAACTACCCCGCAGCACAAGTTCCCCGAAGGACAACTCAACCATTCCGGATAACAGATCCACATGCACTCCTTAATTTTTGCTCCATTTGCGATTTTTTTTTCTATTATTTTTTTAAACCGAAATAGCCATTCATGGAAATACAAAATCTTTGGCAATTTTTGTTTTTTTCAGGCAAACGGTGTTAAAGTTTGGCAGCTATAGAGGCGTACTGCTATTGGAACCGAATTTTATCGTCAAAAGAGAGAGAGAGATATCATCTTTAATCTTAAATCTCCATAGGAAGATGATGTGATTAGATTTTAGAGTATGTAGGTCAATGGTCAGGCCCGTAACTAGGATTTTTGCGGGTGTTCGAAATCTGAAAAAAAATGAACCTTTTGAAGGGATGATTCTTGAGCGCAAAGCGCGAGCCGAAATTTTTAACTAAAAATGACCCGAAGCAATATATTTTTACTTTTATGGTTTTAATTTTGTTGTTGTTATTCTTTTACAAACGGTGACTATTATCTTTCTTTTAGCCAAAAAAAAAAAAAAGAAAAAGAAAAAGAAAAAGAAAAAGAAAAAAGAAGAAAAAAAAAGAGAGGAGATTTTCAAGCGCGAATCGTCAAGTGGAAATTTTTATATCACACCTCTTCAAATTTACAAAAATACATGTACATAATTTGATACAAGGGTTTTGTTTCGTTTTGTTTTGGCTTGTTTCAGAAAATGTTTTCATCGGATATGTTGACGGAAATACTGAAAAATTGGTTGATAAACCGAGATGTTTTAATTTTCATCTACTTCTGGATATATTTTCACATCAACACTAGTTGCAATAACACCCTCTTATGATAGCGATGACACAGCACGAATGCAAAGCTGTGCAAGTGCATACTTATGAACACACACCGATCAGATATAAAAATTGTCTGTAAAATCTTAAACCCAATGACAATGATTGTATTACATTATTCCTTGAATAATGACAAAACAAGTGATGATGTTGGAATTGAGTTTTGTGAATTTTTTTTTGCGCCCATTCTAATTTGTTTAGGGTGTGATTAATTATTAATTAAAGCTTAATTATCGTGGCTCACCACCCCCCCCCCCTTGCTGAAGGCGACCAGAGATATGTAGGCCAACTCGCCCTTCGTGCTCTTTTCTATCCTTGTAGCTTCATATTTAAGTTCCCCATTTAGCATCCTTCCTTTTTTTCAACATTTCTTTTGTTTCTTGCATTTTCATTAATTTTCTTTTTCTGAGGGTCACCTTTTGAGGGAAGGAGTAGCCATTCATAGATTGGAAGGGGTGGTTCCAATGGATGATTAGCAATTAAACACGATTCATTACAGAAGGGTTACTCCATTCGAAAAGTAATGTAATAATTGTAACAGAAAGAAAAACCAAGGGCTTGGAATAAAATCAATAGTTATAAAGCATTTAAAGTTAGGGGAGATGTCATCCAGGGAGTTTTCCTTGGGGGGACCTATCCTCCGGGGGAGATGTCCTCCGGGGGAGTTGTCCTCCGGGGGAGTTGTCCTGCGGGGAGTTGTCCTCCAGGGGAGCTGTCCTCAGGGGGTGTTGTCCTCCGGGGGAGTTGTCCTCCAGGGGAGTTGTCCAGGGGGAAGTTGTCCTCCGTGGGAGTTGTCCCTGGGGGAAGCTGTCCTCCGGGGGACTCGTCCTTGGGGGGACCTGTCCTCCGGGGGAGCTGTCCTCCGGGGGAGTTGTCATCCGGGGGAGTTGTCCTCCGGGGGAGCTGTCCTCCGGGAGTTGTCCCCGGGGGAGTTGTCCTCCGGGGGAGATGTCCTAGAACCTCCGCCAACACCACATCTCAAACGCTAATATTTTCTTCCTATCATCCATTCCCACCGACCACGTCTCACATCCATACAGTGCAATTGGGAAAACAAGCATTTGCATAATGTGTATTTTAGTTTCTTTCGATATCCCTCTGTCCTTCCATATATCGCTTAAGGTTATACAGGATGATCTCGCCATGGCTAGCCTTCTCTTGATTTCTTGAGAACTTCCTCTTTTGTTGCTTACATATGAGCCAAGGAAGTTAAAAGATTCAACTTCTTCCACATTTTTTCCATCCACCGTCACCACCTTGTTTGCATCTCCTCCGCAGATCATGACTTTGGTTTTCTTAACATTGAGACGAAATCCTAACTCCTCGCTGCGTAACTTGACTCTGTCAATGAGATTCTGGAGTTCTACTGCTGATCTCGCAATGAGTGTTGTATCATCAGCATATCTGAGATTGGTTATCTTTCTCCCACCAATAGATACACTACCTGCAGCTCCATCAAGTGCACTTCTCATGATATATTCGGCGTATATGTTGAAAAGTTACGGTGAAAGAATACAGCCTTGACGAACGCCTTGTCCAATTTTAAACCATTCACTGTCACCACTTTCAGTTCTCACGGTGGCTACTTGGCTGTCATATAGTGAACGAATTAATTCAGTTATATGTTTGGAGAAACCCATTTCTGTCATTATTCGCCACAGCTGCTTATGACGCACGCAATCGAAGGCTTTGGAGTAGTCAATGAAGCAAAGATATAGCGGATGTTGAAACTCCATGCTTTTTTCCATTAGGTTCCTCATGTTGGCTATTTGATTTCTGGTTCCTCTACCCCTCCTAAATCCCGCCTGTTCTGGTGGTAATTCTTTCTCGAGATGATCTCATATTCTCTCGACTATCACATTAAGGAGAATTTTGCTTGCATGTGAAATTAAAGAGATAGTTCGATTGTTAGCACATTCACGTGTATCTTCCTTCTTCGGCAGGGGTAAGAACACTGCCTTCTTCCAATCAGCTGGCCATTCCTTTCTAGTCCAGATTTTGTTGCAGAGTCTATGAATGATTTCAACACCTTCTTCGTCACTCTCTTCAGTAGTTCAGCCTGAATATTATCTACACCTGGAGATTTTCCATTTTTCAATTTCTTCATTGCATGAAGACCTATGTGACAAAGATATGATAATGAATTTGGTGTCAAATTTCACTCAGACGCCGAGGAAACTCAGCACAGTGTTGAGGAAATCGGCAAAATAATAAAAATTGTCTTATTTGAAGGGAAATATTTTTTTGATTTTCTGAATTTTCACTGTTTTTGTAATTTTGTATGCTCTGTAAAAAAACCGAAGAGTATATTCTAGACTTCTAGAAAAGATTAGGGGAAAGACTTTAAAAATGAATTCTTTTGTTGCAATCTTTGACTCTTTTCTGGCGATTTGTGTCTGATTTTGATATGATGAGAGACATAGGGTCTAGATCTATATGATGAAATTTCTGTTTTCGAAATGTGTTTGTGACTTTTGAAAACAATATCCCTTCATTAACGGTTGAATGAACACATACAACCAAAAATGCCATTTCAAAATTATGAAGTAGATCTACGCCTAAATCTAACGTTAGATCTACATTGCATTGCAGTACCAGTGCAGACCTCTAACGTTAGACCCGTAATGCCTAATTTTATGCACTAAAAATCATCTTAACAACTAGGCAGAAATATTCCACCGTTCTCGGGATATTTTAAATATTTTATAATTTTTTTGGGCTCCCGTACCGGTGGAAGTCTACATAGTATTAGTAACATAGGATTTTGTGTAGGGGGTCTAAAATGCCTTTAAGTTAAGGTAGGCTCAGAACATTTTCCAATATAGATCTAGGCCTAAATGATTATGCAGGCCTATTTGAAATTTAGTAGATCTAGATAGTAGATCTAGACTAATAAAGAGATAAATTCTGAATTAAAAATGAATTTTGAGACACTGTCTTTCATGGATCAGTCACCAGTGCAGTGGCAGGCCCTGCTCCCTCGCCAGCTCTCTGGCTCTGTGGTCCATACACGGCGGAAGTGTACGATCTTCAGTCCTTTATTTAGCAAAATAATGGACTTAATCCTTCGGTCATATTTTTGGTGATGCTTATGGAATATGGCATTTATTTAGGGCCTAAAGTGAGCATGTGAGGCTGGAAAAGCTCTTTTATTTTCATGCAAGTCTGTGTGGACTAAAATTTAATTTTAATAAAGAAATCTACAAAAATCCTGATGTCTCACTCTCAGTCTCAGACTTCATTTTTTGAGGTTTTGGACCTAGGCTAGGCTAAAGTCTTTAAGAAAAAAACGAGAATTACACTGGCATGATCCAAATCTTCTTCTTCTTCTTCTTCCGTAATCTTCAAAGGGCTCTGCAGCCACAGAGTTTGTTTGGGGTATGTAACTCTATGTCTGCCTGCAGCCTATCTCGAAGATGAAAAATTATTATAAAATAGCTCTGTGATTTTACGCATCGTGGTTGGTCAAAACGCGTCACGTGTGCATGCTGAATTTTCGGTGCAATGGGTGCAATGCACCACCGTGCATTTTGCGGTGCAAAAAAAGTGATAACACATACATCCGGGTCTTTTCCGTGTTTTGTTTACTTTCTTGGATGACGATCGTGATGTAGATCTTGAGCTACTTACCAAAAATTCCAAGGGATAATCCCTTGGAATTTTTTTGGTAAGTAACTCAAGATCTACTAGAGCAATGTCGCAATTTTATAAAAGCTTTAACACACTTCCCTGTATTGTGCGATTAAACGTAAATGCAGTGATCGCTCGATGCTTCGGATGGGGCGCAGCTGCACTCGCCTGCGGCTCGTTGCAGCGCGACCCCTATCCAAAGCTATCTCGCGGTGCACTGCATTCACCGCTAACGCACGCTCGGGCGTGTGTTAATGCTATACTTGCGTGCACGTTATCAGGAGGAGTGCGGGGAACTGTCTAACGTTAAATAGTTTCGCAGGAGATTCTGGAAACTGTCAAGCGAGACTGCATTGACAACAAATCATGTTGAACTTAAAGAAATTGAGCTTTTACAGGATTTCCTGGATAATTAGATCTAGGATCTAACTGTTAGAGGTGAATAATCGTATTTTCCCTTTTTCCCCTGAGGAAAAAAAAAAAGAGGAAAAAAAAAAAAGAAGAAGCAAAATCCAAATGCGGTAGAAAAACTAAGCTCAATACAAGACTCCAGGCCTAAAAGTTAAATGATAGACTTTGTCTATGTCATAGTCTCTAGGCTATAGACTCTAGTGAAAAAATAAACATAAACACATTAATAGGTTCTACTTAGTACTAGTAGATCTATAGTTACCTCCATATTGTTTCACTGGCACTAGCAAGCTTGGATAAAAGTCCGAAATTCCAAACAACACTTCCAATTAGGATCAGCATAAGATGTGGAATCACTGCTGCTGGTTCAGGTTTGATCGTCAACATCGTGAAAAAAGCGTTCCTTAAAGATAGACCCTAAATATTTGGATCTAGATTCTTCAGACCTAGTTCTACAACGAGTAACATCAACTTGTTAGGTAATAGTCCTTTAACCAGATCTGGATCCGAGATCTTGAAAGATATTAAGTTGGTGTTTGATTAATAAAAGACTAAAAAATACCGCGTTCGTTTCGGTTCGGTTTCTAGCTAGCTAGCTAGCTGGAGGGCGCTTGTATGGTATCGTCCAACGAACGATCTACGGATAAAAAAAAAGGAGTTTTTTTTTTTTTTTTTTTTTTTTTTTTTTTAAAGAAAAACTGAAAGAAAAAGATAAAGATAAAAGATAAAAGATACAGAAAAAAGAAAGAAAAGAATTTGATTCCATGACAAATATTTTCTGTCAAAATTTATCATTTTCTCATCAATGAAAAGCTATATGCTTCTAGATTTTTCTGGCCTCGGCCTCCTTTAGAAGCTGTTCATGATTCAGGGCCGTAACTAGGATTTTTACGGGGGAGGGGGGGGGGGTCGAAATCTAAAAAGTGGACCTTTTTGAAGGAATGAACTTTTTGAGCACGAAGCGAGAGTCGAAATTTTCTGTGTGATGACTTAAAAGTTGTGTTGTTGTTTTTTCTCACATCTTGCCCAATTTTTCTGATGAAAATTAATTCGCGCTTTAAAAAATACTAGTGCGGAGCGCGAAAGACTTTTTTTTTCTTTTGAAAATGCCCGTTAAAAATATAATATAAATATAATAATAATAAATATATAATATAAATATGCACAACAAAGTTCGAGTGAACTTCTACACTACGGATTTTCGACGGACGTGCCTTATTTTTTGTTTATATATTTATTTTTTTCTAATTCTAGCTCGTGAACAAATTTGTATATGTACGTGGTTCATGGCCTTCCTTTTCATCTTATAACGACCTGAAATCAGGGTAAATTAAGCACATTTTCCAACAAGGCCTTATTTCTATTATATCATCTTATAAAATTTAAGATAACCCCATTTTAAAATAGAACAAATGCAGTACAAATAGAATACATTCCTGCCAGATGATTTCCGTGTAAGGGGACTGATACCATAGCATTTTAAGCTTCGTTTCTTGAAATTCTATAATGTGCAGCATTTCGGATGCTAAATAATAGGAATACTCTTACTCGTTACAGTGCACTTACTCGTCTTTTATTTCATTTTAAAAGCTTTTGCAATGTTTATCTTCCCTTTTCTCATTTTCTTGTTGTCATCGGGGGCGTGGTGACTGTGGCGATATCTGAAAAGCCTACGTGATGATATTCCATTATACGTATAGGCTAGCTAGCAAAACATTTATCACGTAGGGCCTATGTTCCAACCGCTCGTACCGTTTCGAGGGCGCATCCATGTTGAAATGTTTGCAGTGGCTGAGACAAGGGAGTTTAAAGAAGGAGACGGAAAGCATGTGAATTGCCGCACTGGACCAGGCAATAAGAACAAATTACCGGAGAGCTAGAATTGAGAAGGATCATGAATCTCCCTTATGCAGAATGTGCCATGAAAAGGATGAGACAATTATCCATCTCGTGAGTGAATTCAGCAAAATGGCACAGACTGAGTACAAATGAAGACATGACAGAGTAGCAGCTGCAGTTTACTGGGGTCTGGCAAAGAAGTACGGTGTACTCCATGCAGAAAAGTGGTACGAACGTCGGGCTGAGCCTGTCGCAGAGAACGACGATGTAAAACTCTTATTGGATTTCAATATCCAGACAGACAAGGTGATTGTGACTGGACGAGCAGACGTCGTTCTGTTGAAGAAGGAGAAGGAATGTCTCATAATTGATGTCGCAATTCCAGGAGACTGTAGAGCTTGG